>VYZV01015962.1:0-24839 GCA_013401275.1 Pandion haliaetus
GGGAAGAGGAGAGGAGAGGTTGGGGGAGGGGAGAGGAGAGTGCAGCTGTCGTACGAGCAAATGCAGTGGTGCTCTCTTCACCCAGAGCCCAGCAGATCTTTCTGGTGCTGCCGTTTGGCATTGCGTCCTGCAGTTACTCTGATGTTACCTGGAGCTGACTGGGAACCTCCGTGTGTTCAAAGGTTTAAAGAAAGCATGGAAAAATGTATACAAAAAATTATAACTGGCTGGGAGAGGAAGGAGGGAAGGAAAGAGGGAGAGAAGGAAATAAGGGGGAGGGAAGGGATAAAATATGTCTGTGTAATATTGCATGTGCCTATGGTGCTAGCAAACATTGACATCAAGATTCCATGGTTTATTAATATAAAATCCTCAATTTAAAAAAAAGCCTAAACCACACAGAACATATACAAGTTGATATCGTACAGTAAATGAATGTGAACGGAAGAAAAAAACACCCAAGTGAAAATTCCAAGGCTAAATACCACATCCTGCTTTATAGCGCACACAGCAGAGTAAGCCTAGGAAATGTTCCTTAGGCTATAAAATTACACAAAGGACTAGAGTGTCCCATTTTTCTTTTTAATTTAAAGAAAATAGCCAGAGCCACTGAAGAGAGGGAATTGACCTCTTTGGGTGTCTCACTTTCTCAGAGATGTTTCTGGTCAATCAAGCCTGCACGTCATTCCTGGAAGAATGACCACAGCCTCCACACTTCTGGCCTCAACCCTGGAAGCCATTGCTTAGATTTCCATTACCCCACTGTATGTCAGACCTGTTCACAGCCTTCATCAATGGCAGAAGGTCAAAAGTCTCCCAAACTTAGATATCGGCATATAATCTCCCATAAATTAGACAGAGAAATTTCAAAATCCATATTCCTGAGTGATGGGTCATGTTATTCCCCACTTTCTGCTTCTTTTCAAGGGGTTACCTGCAGTTTGGCCTGTGCAGCTTTACAGTCCATCCATTTTAAAAACAATTAAAATAATATAACATTGATTTTATTTTTTTTTTTAAGCACTGCAGCTTGCAGGAGTGCTGAGTGTGAATGGCTCTTTCCCATATAACATAGCAAGTAATACCCTCCTGGGGTGGGGACCGCATCTTTGAAGGCATGCCCCACTTTCATGACTCTGGGAATGGGAACAGACAAGAGGTTTCTCCTTGGGAGCAAAGAAACACCACAAAGTCAAGCACCGTACCCAAGCTGCTCAGAGACACAGCTATGCCCAGCTGAGGCTGGGCTTAGCCAGGAGGCATCTCCCAGCGCCGGCTGTGCCTCAGTTTATAAATCATTTTGATTTTCTTTTGCTAAGGGTTTTTTTCTCTCCCTCATGGGGAAGACAAGCTCCCATGCAAGGGTGGCACAAGCCAATAAGAAAAAAGCCTCCCTCCAAATCCGCTGGGATCCTGGGTGCGCTGTGGGCTGCACTTACCCTCAGCTCTCAGAGCAATGAGGGTGCTTCAGAGCCAAGGCTGCGCCTGGCTTTGGGGCGGTGGCAATTATCCGCTGTGAAATATGGGGAGGGGGGAGGCAACACACATACACACACACAGCAACAATGCAGGGCCTGATCTCCAGAAGTGCTGAACACTTGTGAGGCAGCAAACACCTCCGGCGCTCGACAACGACAGGAGTTAAGAGCATTCAGCACATTAGGAGAGTTGCTAAGCATCCCCAGGATTCGGAAAACTGGGGTTTCTCTGTGTGGGTTTTTACCTGCGGATGGAGCCTCGGATACCGTGAAATCCCTTTACACCTAATTAAGATAAATCGCAGAGAAATATACAAAGATGCATAATTTACCCGCTCTTCGACTGATTTAAGTGTATCCCCGCAGGGAACTACACCCATTTAACTAAAATCAAGTTAGAAATCAATTTAGTTACATTAGTGCATTTTCGGTATGGAATAGCCCTTAATTTGAATGGGAATAAAGACCCACTATGGGCCGATTGATTCTGTTAGGTGAAGGAAAAGCTTTTATTCTCGATATAGCTACAAACAAAATCAGATTTAGAATGCTACGGGATACTATATATGGGAAACATTAGGATTTGTGGGTATAGGCTTGTCTTTTTTCACACAGCTCTGAACATCTTCATTCCTCCTGTGATTTCAGGCATTCCCACACAGAGTTATCTCAGAAAACCCTGAAAAAGGGGGCAGTTTCCCTTCCAAGAACCACGGGGGATCACTTTCAGTGGCAGAATATGTGGGTCTCAGAATGTCTTTCCAATTTAATGTATGAGCTCAGGAGACATGGGAGAAAGAAAAAGCCTGCCCTCCAGGAGCATGCAGGCGGGAAATTGTGTACACCGGGAGGGAAAGGAGTCAGGATAAGAAACCTCATCTCAGCTGGCTGTGTGCCTCCCAGAGCAGGGACAGGGACCAAGCGTGGCTTTGCAGGGGAAAGGGGAGGGAACAGACCTCCTGTTTGCATCCAGTGGGACACGGCAGGGAGGACGTGTCATGGGTGGAACGGCTTGAGCAGCACAACGTGTCCCCAGAAGGAGGATTGAAATGTCCTTTCGGCTTCCTTAGCTGGCTCACTCCAAGGCACAGATCATTCAGAGGGGGCTGGTGGGTGCACTGGGGGAGCCTGGGGACACCGACTGGCCCCAAGGGCCTGTTTGCAGCCACCTCTGCCTAACGCACACTCTGGCTCCCATCTGCTGACCTGAGTGCCCAGAGAAGACTCACAGTGGTTGTGCCCCACAGGCATTCCCATTTGACCCCATTGCCTGCCCACATCTCTGTGTGTGAGGGAGAGATCAGGCAAGTGAGAGGGAACAGAAAACAGGGGTTTTCCAGTGACAGTGGTCTGCTCATCCCAGTTACTTAATTTTCACTATTGTCATTTCTTAGACCACTGAAGATCACTTGCTAATCTTGCCCCACTATCCAGCTCCTGACCTTCAAACATGGTCCTAGGAGCAATGTTATAAAAGATATATGAAGTAAGACTCTAGGTGGCAGTTCAGGCTGCATAACTGTGACCTTGTCTATCAAGACACACAGCATTTAAATCATAAGTTTAATCAGGTAATCCTTAGGCAATCAGGATGATCAACAAAGGTACCTTAGCACCGTGTAGTCTCTGCAGCAATTCCCAGTATACCTTTCCTGTGTACCCAGACCTACAGTTCAGTTCCACTTCACCGTCAGAAATCAAGAGGAATCTCACTCAAGAAAATGAAACTACTCAGTGGAATAAATCAGAAACAGGCCCATGGAGCTCTTGCAAGACTGAAGGTTTGGCACCTAAGTAGAAGGAAGAAGCCTAAAATACCAGAGATGAGTGCCATAGCAAGAACCACAGGATATTCAGCAAAACGCTGCACCACTCCAATACCTGCAGAAGAGATACATAGGGTGTATATTTTGGTTCTGTTTAAAGTATTGCATTGTCTATTTTCTGTAGGTTTCATCAGTACAGAGCTAGCAATATTTACTTTTCTCCTCTCCCTAAGCTCCAGTTTGGCAGCACATTACTAGTCAGTGGGTGCCTCAGACGTGCGCTTGCTTGACAATTTACTGAGAATTAAGCAACAGAGCAGCAGTGAAGCACGCTCCGACATGCTTTTTGGAATCGAGGCCCAAGTGCAGATGCGTTTCTCAGTGGACATCTGAAGGTACTATTCCACACCACAATTATCTATGTGGCAGTGCTGACAAAGGAAGACCCTGCCTTTTCTTACCCACAGCTGTTTGTTACTCTCTCTCCTCCTTCCCATTTATCACTCCTAAGTGTTCTGATACCCTTTAAACTAAATTAGTGAAACAGCCGGTATTAGCAAAACCAGAAAAAAACCACTGATCTGTTTTAGACCTCGACACAAGAAATAGCTGCCTTAACGTAACTGTGGGAGGGGAAAGGAAACTGCAGTAGGGAAAGGAGGAGAGAGGGAATGCACTGGGAAGGACAAGGACCTCTTCAAACTACTTTCATCCTACAGAAATGTTAAGGGTGACCAGCAGTCAGCTGTCGATACTAAGTGGATAAAAACTCTCGCCTGCTCCTTCCTAGCTCCTCATCACTGGATCTGCATTAGACTAGTTCATGATTTGTCATCGGGAAGTCCCGTAAGCTGTCTGGAAAAGGGCAGGGGATTCAGGGCACACAAGAGACGCTGGTCCCCCTCTGCAAGGGGTCCTCTTCCCTGCCACAGCACATCTGCAAGCCCTCAAATGCAGTGCACCTTTTACCTTGCTGCCTTTCTCGTGCCTTATGCAAGTCCCCTGGGAGGGCTCATGTACCTGGGAGGGGAAAGTCTGGCCTTCTCCTCTCCAAGCTTTGCTAGCAAACAGCAAAGCTGGGCCAATCCTTCCCCATCGGCTGCTGAACAGGCAGCAGCCAGTTGGCAGCTGCAGGGGACTGAGGAGCCTTGTGAAGGCAGAAAAGTAAAAACAATAAAGAAGGTGAATCCCAGCCAACTTGTTGAGGATTTATAAAATTAGGGTCGAGTTTTGACGAACATTTATTTTCTATCACAGTGAAACTGGTGGACCCAATTCAGAGTGGTTCCTATGACAAACTTCCCTCCATTCTCTCCTAGGGAGAAGCAACCTAACCCACCAAAGCTGGCACCGCCACGCACAGGTTAGATATTCCCAGGTAGACAGAGCTATGGATATACAGGGCGGAGGCAGAACAAAAGGGATGCTGTATTCATTTTTTATCAGGTTCTCTCCCTCTCCATCTGATTCCAGCTTGCCACAGCTGCAGAAGCATTCAGTAGTCATGGAACTGGGCAAAGTGAGTTAATCTTTCAGCAATGGGGACATCAGTCAGTCCTGCTCTCCGCACCTTAGCCTCTCTGTTGCAACAGTATTGGAACATTTCACCATTGTTTTACTGCTCATTACCCTCAGTTTATTACCCTCACAGTTCAACCTCAGTTTATCCCTGGGGATGAAGGGAAGGCGTATTTCACCCTTTGAGCAAAGCTATGGACAAACTTCACGGCAGCCTCAACAGGCATTTTGGTCCTTAATTCCTAATGAGGGAAAGGCTGGTGCTGAGTAACACGGGTGCGTAGCCTATCTGACCTGCTTGTACTCCCACAGATTGTGTGCACAGACCTGGTACCTTCTCACAGAGGAGTCCTGGTACCCTGGGCTCCCTTGGCCACATTTCTTCCAGAGAGGAGGAGCCCAAGGGTGATGCAGTGTCACCAGTGTCACTCTGCCTACCTGGGAAGCAAGGCAGCCAGGGCAACCAACACCGATGCAGACTGAAGGAAGAGGGGCAAGAGGTCCACAGAAGGGCCCCCGAGGTCACCCTTAGCACCTTAACTATTGCATCAAGGCTACCAAGAGGGCAGCATGCCAGTGCCCTGTTGACGAGACAACCTGGCACTGCACAGCATGCCCAACACTGAGAGCGAGGAGCTGTCATTCCCGAGAAGAGGAGAGAAACATGAACTGTGTGTGGCAGGTACAAAGCACCATGTGTGGAACCGGATCCTGCTTCATGGCACTGGTCTGGTGCAATACCCACCTGTGAGCTCCTGAGGCAGTCAGTCCTCTGCTCCTGCCTTTGGTACCTGCAGAACAGCTCTTGCTTTAAATCTCTTATTCCTACCATCTTCTCTTTGAGCCTCAGTGATAAATTCAAATTATGGTTTTTTTATGCTTGCTTTTATATATATGGAAGATGTAACCTAAAAATTGGAGGGTTGCATCCTCTGGGCCAGCTCTGGACAGTCATGTTGTAATGAGGAATGTCATAAATGTCAGTTTGTCTTAGAATACACTCGGCAGGGGTTTATGTTCACCATCCGCAAACAGTATTATCTTCAGTGCTGTAATCAGCCTGGAGGAGGAATGGGTTCCTGGGACCTTTGGCATTTCGAGTGAAGTAAAGTTATACAATTAAACTTCAGTTAGGAAATATCCATAACTTACCAACAGGGGAGAGCAGTTAAGAGCATTACCAGCTGTCAGCACCTGGGAAACTAAATTGAATGGCCAGAGCACTGAGATATGAAAACTGAAGAGAAAAATCACATGTGCCTACTTTCTTTATGGCTGCAATGTCATAGGTCATATGTTGTGCTAACCTGTAAGAAATAATAGGAACTTGGAGATAAAATATAGCTTCAAATGTGAACCGGGGCATGGCATGGAAGAAGTTAAGCAAGGACAAACAGATTACTAGTGCTCTGAAGTATAAAATCACTGTCTCAGAGACTGCTCGCTTTACTCCTAGCAGCTTCATAAGCTAAACCAGCTGTTACAAAAAACACTGTAAGATTTTTAAAGATATCTATTTCCTCGATTGTAAATAGAAATACAGTTTCTTTAAACTAAAAATACTCGCCCATGTAAATTTGGGGTTTTTAAAATTGAATTAGCAATATACGTAATGACAGCCTTTCTGGGATGTGTGCTGCTTGTACAGATAGATAGTCCTGAAAAATTTGCTATCACTCTTACAAATTTATCACTCCCTTCCTGAATATCATTAAATGATTTGGGCAATGTACTGCAAAACAGAAAATAAAGAAATAACAGCTAAAATTGTTTGGTGGACTTTATGTGTGAGGAACTGAGGTCTCGCACATAGAAGAGGAGACCTCTTAGCCCAGGCTCATTGAAATGGGGATAAGCTGGAGCAGTAGGGACGTGTTCAACCTATATCTGATGATTCATCCTCTGAGGAGGATAAATGCACTGAAGCACCTCTTGACTGGGAGACTGAAGAGCCATAAACACCTCCCACCCCTCCATGCAATGGAGCTACTTGTGTTCCCCTACAGCAGCAGATGTGGGACATCTACCATCAATCACGTGTGTAGGGGTGATGTATCATCACTGTGTGGCATCAACAGCCTGATTTGGAGGGTTGGTGCAGGACACAGCCGTTTGGTGTCATGCAGCGAGAGGGGCCAGGCAGAGTACAGAAGCAGGTTTGGGGAAGGAGAGCAGTAGAGGGGAAGAGACTGGTGGGAGCTAGGGTCAAGCCTAGTGTGGCACAAATTAAGAGCCTGACTAAAAGCAGGAAATGTTCACACTTCTCAGAAAGCTTTATGAGCAGTGATAATGAAATAGCAACCCCTGAAGCACTTACGTTCCCATTCACTCTTCTAATGCATCCATTTGAACAGTAGCTCCTGTCACAGGCTGTTCCTGTGGAGCAATGGGCAGAGCATGCGTGTGGCCTGAGAGGAGCACAGTGACACTTTCGCAGTGGTGTGCACCACCAGCAAGCACCAGCCTTTTTAATGAAGCCCTCAGTCGCTCCCTCCCCTGCTGACTGCACACTGTGGGTGGCACTGGCATGGATGCCTTCACCAAACTGCTTGCTTCATGTCAGGGAGCTGCACCCATTTGTAACTCTGCTTCCCTCGCTCTGCGGGCACCTCTTGCCACACGCCACATTGAGGGGGAGGCAATGACGACAGCTGTGATGGAGCCTTCAAGGGAATGTTGACTCACCTGCATCCAGAGGTTGCAAGAAGCACCCAAGAGTCTCCCTCAATGATTCGCAGCAGATGGGAAAACGCAGGTGACAGGCACAATACCTCCCCAGCCTGCCATAGCTTTGAAATGCCATTGCCTTGCATAACATTGCTAAAACAAATACAGCAATTAAAAACCTCTGCGTAATGAGTCCGGTTCTGCAAACACACAAATGGGCGGCAGAGCGGTGGTGATGCCGAGCGTTGCCTGGTAATCCATTTTCTCAGAGCTATGTAATGACCACATCCATAAAGAAGCAGGGGAGGAAAGGGAGGGAAGCACAGGAAATCCATTACTGCCATAAAGGGAAGGAAATGGAACAGGAACCTGGACCCAAATCTGGGTCCTCCTGGATTCCTGACCTCCTGCCAAGGTAAGATATTAGAAACCAATACCAGGGGTGGAGCGGCAGTAACCGCTGCAGTGACTCATTCCCTTGTGAAAAGCAGAGCCACCCAGACAACTGGCACAGCGCCTTGCTGTGTGCATGGCCTCAGAGAGCTCGCCTGGTCACGTAAGCAGCTGGCACGCTTCCTGTGATTAACGAAAAATGCAGATAATTTAGCCTGGCTACCTGAGCGCTATCCCTATTATAGTCTGATAGAAATGGAAACAGAGTCATCCCAACCTGACTTTTGATTGTGAAAAAGCATGTAGTACTACGTGAGATAGGCCAGAAATGAAAGTCCAAATGGAAAGAGATTAGGAATTGTTCTTAGAGTTGGTTAAAATCACAGCTGACCTTATTATTTGGTGTCCAAACAGAAGGGGAGAGAACTCTGAGACAGGGCAACATTCAGGCTTTCTCCTTCCCCCTGACTATATTGCTGTCACCCATACCCAATTCTGGTCATGTGCTGCGTTCTCACAGTTCCCACACAATCCCACCCTTGTGCTCCCAACTCGGGGACGAGGAAGCTGTTTATCACAGCATTCCGTTTGTCACATTCATTTCAGACAACGATAATACCCAGTTCCAAGTACCACGTTTTACATCAGCAAATATTGCAGCAGTTCTTCTCCAGATGGTGAAATGAAGGCTTAGGGGGGTAAAAAGACTTTCCTTTGGCCACCTAGCGAGTCACTGATGTCCCAGTGCAAAATTACACATCACTGTCTAGGCTTGCTTTTAAATTTAGCTTACCAGTATATCCCTCTGAAGTCCATACATGAGAACTGTGCCTAACAACTTGCGGGGAGAAGGTGGGGGGGAGAGGGTAGTTCATGCCTTGGTACTGTAGTCGATCACTCAAAAGCCTGTGTGCTTTCAGCATTTGGCTAATCAAATTTCAGCAGAGTGCACATAGCCCTGTACCCAATCTGTCTATTTGTAAAACTTGGCAATTTTTTTGTGTCAGCAATAGAGAAGCCCATGCACCATCTTCTCCAAACCGGGAATTTGCAGCCTGATTGGTGCAGCTTGTGCTCACATGCCTCACATGTCTCAAGGAAAGTTTTACCTGTAACTGCATCTCCAAATACCAATGGGGAAGGTCTTTGGTGTGATAGGCTATATCTTTCCTGCACATATTTTCTCTCTTCTCCTTTCCTCCATCCAATACTGCTAGCCATAGGCAATGCTATAGAGATCCATCTTGACATTGAGTGTTACAGGGGTTGATATTAGAGACAGAGTTCCTTCAGATTTCAAGGCTGGCTTGTTGCATGTTTTTTTGCTTCTTGAACCTTCTTAAAGCCACAGCTGGGAATTTTAATAGCTTTCCCAGCTGCCTGTCTGTGATGGGGGAAGACCCAATGTGACCAAAGGCCTGGTATGACTGCGCTCTCACTCTCAGGTAAAATTAAAAACCTTCCCTGCAAGTAAATAGGGATTTCGGATTTGCAACTACACAGGTGCCGAGATGAGCTGTTGTTTAATTTTGGTGGCACCCAGTAGTTCAGTGTGTCCTCCATCTAACCCATACGAGAACGGGGTGGTTTAGGAGGGCTGCTGTGGAAAGTCCTTCCAATCCTGCTCCAGGCCTGTGGGAACACAGCACATCCTCACTGCCCCACAGCATCGCTTCTTATTCCCCTGAAGCCCCACAGCTGCTCACCAGCCCCGGCTGGCCTGTTGAGCCTACACTTCACAGCTCCTGCGCTCACACTGAATGTCAGCATGCTCTAAGTGTCCTGGGTCTGATGCTACAGTCTGCTGCAATATTATTATTATTATTGTGGATAGGACAATTATTAGTATTTAACTGTGGCTTTATTTTCTTGGCTCTTCATAGCAAACAAATGAGATTGTGATCTATGGCTGTTTCCATTTTAGTGTCTCTGTAGCTCTACTGCAGAATGCCATCATCCACACCTCTGATCCCTGTGAGTCCTGTTAGCGCATCTTGTTGGCAGCGGAAGTATTCTTCCACTGCAGGTTTGATCCAAAACAGCATATTCCACCATCTGCAGCTACCTGCTGGTGTCCAAGATGTAGTGAGGTGGTTGCTTTCTTTATCCAATAGCATTCACCAATATTTATCTTTGGCACCAAGCGCTGAGGCTATTTTTGCTTCTGCCAAGTCAGGTAACATGTCTTTCATTGCAGGCACTTGGTAATGAGCAGTTCGTCGTACTTTGATGAGGTGGCTCGGGCTTATTCGAATGAAGCATTTACCCACGTGGAGGTTGGCTCCCAGGCCACGCACCCGACCAGGGATGCAACAACTGCAGCACTGATGCCATCTCTCACCATTCACTGTATTGGCTGCTTCTTCTCCTTCACCCTTGGTGCAGTGGTTACACAGATGCCATCCTGGCTGAATCACTGTCTCTATTTCAAGGTGAAATATGCCTGGAAGACATCCCAATCCTTCGAAAATATCTTGATAACCTTTCAACAGTCCTAGCAACAGAAGCAACACAGCAATGTCTGCTCTGACTCTTCACGGGCCAGCTTTTCTGCTTTGCCTGTGTGGTTCCTACCACAGCTATCACACCTGGCCTCATGTGCAGGTTATTTTCTGTTAATGATTTTTTTCTGCCTGGTATCTTCTCTGGAGATTATTTCTTCCTCTTTTACTTGTCTTCTTGCACAAACATCAGTGCTTCTCCTTTTTTTCCCTCCTTCCACCTCAAAAACGCAAGCTGGAGCAGCACTCCATCTACTCTGTGTCTGTGAATTGGTGTGCACTTGCTTTCTGCATAGCAAGATCTCTCCCAACACCGGAATGGGCTCTTCAAGCAGCCTCACAGAAGTTATTGTTTCTTTCGAGCATACCACAAATTCCTTTTTTTAATATGCAATCTGTTAACAAAGGAGTCAGCCATTTTCTCTGGGGGCAATATTCTCATCTATGCTTGCTTTGGGTTCAATTACACTCTTTGAGGAGATTCTTTACTTGTGTTTTATTCAGGAGAGAGGAAAGGTTGGAAACTGTTGTGATTTTTTCTAGATCTTATGAGTCCTCCTGATGTGCCTGAAAACCGCTGCAGTATGTCCATGACTGCTACTAGCGTAGTTGTTACTGGTTTGTTCTGTTTTGTTTCTCTCCCTTTTCATCTCATTTTCCCACTATGATCCAAAAAGCATCCAGTTGATAAATTCATCCCCTTTCACTCATATCCATCTGCCCAAAGATGTGAATCTTGGATACTGTTCTTGTTCTTTCTTCCTCCATCCTATCCCTTTTCCTTGTAAACAAGCATGCTCACAGCCTTCACTTCTGATTACACAGGTAGAAAAAGCAGATCACCTCTGAAATCATGCTCTCCATGGAAAGCAGGTGAAAAGGCCTAGTGAGCAAAAATTACCTGGAAAAAAGAAAATGGAAGAACCATGGATAGTTGCCAGCAGCTCTGCTGAGGACCCAGCCTGCTTGCCAGCAACTGAAAAGCTGCTAGCAATTGTAGGTGACTAAACCTGGGACATTGTTTCAATGTCTGCCAAAATCAACAGTAGGCCAGAAGATGGCACATAGCGACTGTTGGACTTGTCTTCCAGTTCTGCTGACAAACTCCTGGCCAGTTCCCAATCCTGTGCCTTGGTTTCCCTCTTTCTGGAATGGGAAGAGCTGCTAACTTTTGTTACAAAAAAAGAAACACACTTTATGTATGTCAGGAAATTAGCAAACACAGCAGTGGGAAGGGATCAATAGAACAGATTGTAATGATGAAATAACTAAACTAAATGTCTCTGCCTTCAAATGCCTCATGCATGGCCAAGGCTGAAGGTCGGCAGAAACCAAGGAAAAAAAAATCCCCTTCCCATAAAAAGTACAAAGCATTCCAACCATTTGCAGCTTATCAATAAGACACACAATTACATAATAGGGAAACAGGTCCAGTTCCTGTACTGTAAGCCTTGCCTCCTCCCTTTCTTTACAAGAGAGTGTGAAGCTCTTGTACAGGGACAACTTAGACACTGAATGTAAGAGCCTGGCGTGGACTCTATCTGGGGGGTGGGCAACTGCCTCCCCTTACTTGTTGGTCACCACGTCCTTTATCGGACCTTGTCTCAAGTACATGTAGATCCCTATTTAGCAAGCTACTTCCCAGCTGTGTTTAAGCATACTTTGCTGAATTAAGGCATAGGACATTAAAAACTGTAACTATATAGAAAAGATCATAATCCCAAGCATACTTAGCAGTCTAAACAGATTTTACTGTACAACATGAACTTTTGGCTCTGCAGAGAGGTGCTTGTTTCTATCTCTAGCTGTTTAAAAACTAATCTTGCGTACTGCGTTCAAAATTGTTCCTTTCAGCCCTGTGCCTGTACATAAGAAGCAGCGGGACCACAGGGCACCCTGCTGTGTTCCACAGATCACACAAGACCATATCTGACCTTGGCCTTAGCACACTTGTGATCAGACGTGGTTCCATGTGTGGCTATGCTGGCTTCGCTACACACAGGTATGGATCTTTGGCCAGATCCAAGAAGAACAATCATGGACCAAAGCCATTCTCCAAGGTACTGTACAAACACTGGAAAAAGCCTAAAGAATAAATAGGAAACATATGCCAAGAATGCTGAAGAGGATTCAACAACGTTAATGTTCCTTAGACCTTTCCACATGATGTTTTATAAACTAAGGCTTTTAGCCAGCCTTGAATCAAAAGAGATATCAAGTGAAGATGAACCAAAGAATGGGCAAGGGGTTGTAAGAGGAATGTGCATTTTACCTTCCAGAGAGGACATTCTTTTTCTTACCACAGAACAAGATCAAACTGATTTAATCGCAGAGTATAAACACTAGGCTAAAAAGCAGATCTAGTGCGCATAGAAAGAGGGTAATAATTTAAGTACACCCAATTACTGTATTTGTAATAAAGTAGCTTTATTTCAGATTATAAAAGACAGGCGGTGCCCCAAGGCACAATTCCTCTGGGACTGCATCCCTACTTATGCTCAGGTTCAACTTACAGGTACAATGAGCCCCTTGCTTCTATGTAGTGAATGAAGTTTGGACAAGAACTAGCCCTCACAGGCTGACCACTATTGCATTTTCTTACCATTTTGAAACACTCAATATCAGGATTACTTTCTTTCTATTAAGTCTGTAAGACCGTAGTATTTACTTCTTTCATTCACTAAGTGTTTTGCTTCCGCTATTATATTCAGTAATTAACCTTTTCAGTAAACTTCTTTTAAAATCATTTCCTTACAATACTTTGTATTTATTTTCTGGAACTGGTTCCTTGAACTCTGGTAGATCCCAGCTAATGCCTGGGGTCAACATAGGCAACCAGGGCTGCTTCCAGTAGAATTAATTTGCAGTGTTTTGTGATCAGGACAGAGCAGAAGAAGAGCTAAGATGAAGTGCAGACATTTACAATGACATACATGTTCATGGGAACCAAGTTTTTGGGAATACTTATCATAATATTTGTTCTTATGATTGTTTTAAAAATTCTTCTTAATATTTTCCTTCTCTCCCACTCTCAGGAACAGTTACTATCACAGATACTTTCTTCAGAAGGTTTATATCTGAGTGCACATTTCCAGGACAAAGCCTTTGGCCCCAGTTGTCCAGGCGTCTGCAGACGTGCATTGGTCACAAGCAACTCAGCGGGACTACTCACATGTAGGAAGTTATATTTAGCTATTTATTTATGCATTTTTTTCAGGTTTAAATTCTTTTACTTAAGACAGCTGGACTTACTACTCTGACGTTTGGATGATGGGAAATTATTTCCTCCCAAAGAAAGAGAAGTTACTGAGGGACATTCTGCCTCCATCTTCTTGTGATAGTAGTATCTATGCTTCCCCAAACATAAGAATCTTTTACATAATTGAGGTTAACTTAATAGAAAAGATAATGTTCTCTCGTTAAGTGGTATAGACCATGTATAAAGAAAACATACGTATAGAAAGAGAGGAAATAGTGTGTTGCTACCATTGTCATCTGTGGAAATTACTGCCTTTACCCCTTGTCCAGTTTTGGATTTAGTTTCTAATCCCTTTAACAGGCTTTCCCAAATCCTGAGTAGTTTAAACTATTATTTAATATCTTCTTTGCCATGAAGATTTTCTCTCTGTGTCTCTCTATGTACATTATATTATGTATGCACATACACATAATATTATTATTCCCTTAGTAGCAATTAAGCAGTATAATCCACCTCAAAGATATTTACAACAATTTAAACTACCCTGAACCAAAGAGTTTAGAGGATTAGAGATGAGATTTAAGCAGTTACTGAGGGGATAAATTTTACAGTGCCTATGCACTGCAGTACTGTTTGACTTCAAGGCCAGAGATCGGAGGGTTTGGAAGTGACTGAAGGAAAGAAGGAAATTAATCAAAAGTTGAGTTAGTTTTAAAGCCCAGAATAGTTTGTTTGTTGAAATCTTTTAAATTCCATGTTTAGAGGACAGCAGACAGCTGGCTCCTTGGACAAGTTTGTCCAGCTTCCTTGCAATGTCCCTCCCTTGGCCCTTTGAAGACAGTCAGTGAGCGTGTGTGCACTCCCGTCCTGTCTCCAGCACCCTGTGTGCCAGTGGGCTGTGCAGGCAGAGTAAGTCTGGCTTAAACCAAAAGCTCTGCTATCTTCAGTTACACAGGGCGTGCTCTGGGACAGAGGGCATAAAACGGCACTGAAAGTTCAATCCACCCTGGATTTATCAAAGGAAAAGAGTATCCAGAGATAAAAATTTTGCTATGCTGAATAAGCAGAGCACTGTTGTTTGATTTTTCTGATGCCTGTGTAGTGAACCAACACACCAGCATTGCTTCATGTTTAAGGGCACACCCTGTCATGTATTTATATCAACACATTTATGCTTTTCAATCCCAGACTCCTCAGCTGAAATAGGGTTTGGCTGGAAGTACCTTTGAAGTAAAACTCACCCAACGTATTTATCTCCTGCACAATCCCTGGGGCCCTTTCCTCTGTCTACCTTGTCAATGAAGCAAGACTAAACTCTCTCTGAAACTGCCCCTCTTCTTTATGAAACACCTGGGATATTTCCCATTTCTCTCTCTACCAGTGAGAAGCTAACACTAAAAGTAAAAAAATAGAGAAAAATTATTGTTGCCACCTGGTGAGGTAAATGTACCTCCCACATAATTCCCCAATAAATTTCTTCTATTATTCTCAAAGGGTTGGCATTTTTTTTCCAAATTTATTTATTCATGAGTAATATCTTATATACAAAAATGCATCATCTTCCTGCCACACCCCAGGTGTCAGCTCGCATTATCCACTCTAGAAGAGAGCAGCAGAGTCAGAGTAGGAAATGGAGCTATCTGGAGGGAGTGGACTTTCCAAGCTGTCGGTCTCCCAGGTGTGACTTTGCCCAGAAGCTCAAGGGCAGCCGTGCCACAGCCCCGTGGAGCAGCCCCCAGCAGCGGTGCTCCTGCTCCCTTCCCCACGCAGGGCTCCAGCAAGCCTGGGAGCTGGGAAAATATACCCTCTGCGTGGTGAATTTTGCTTTGCTAATGAGAGCGTGAGGCAGCTCCTTTCTGAACATATGTTTACTTCCCTTCCGAATAAATTTTTTCTAAAATATTTGTGTCTGCTGCTTGCTAGAAAGAAGAGAGAAATAGCAAAATGCCTGTGGAAGACATGAGGATGGAGAGGCCAAGCACAAGGAAGCCCTGTAGCATGGGTGTCACTTCCTGGAGATCCACACTTGGTCATAGATGGCACAAGCCTTCTGTGGTCTCCAAACGCTGAGAGAAAATGCTCATTACTATTTCTCCTTGCAACTGTGGCGACTTTGCTTAATAAAGAGACTCATTAAGGGGAATGACCTATTTGCAAAGCCTGTGAAAGTCCTAAATCCTGTGTGTGGTGTTTTTTCTCTCTCTCTCAGAAAAAAAAAGGATTTCAAAATACCTTGAAGTGCCTGCAGCCGTGCCATGGGACAGTGAATTGCCACATTCACATGCTGGAAGGAGAAACAATACTTTGGATATGGCAATGGATTTCATGTTTCAAGTGCTCGGAAGGTTATTGCATTTAATGGGAAGTGGGGATGGAAATTACAAAAATGATGATAAATAGCTTGCCATAGCCTATCTATAAATTTCACCTGCTGACATGGTTTAGTGGGCAGACGCTAATACCACCCTTGGGAGGAAGAAGGAAACCAGCGCTGGGACAGGAAGGGGTTAGGCAAGATTTAAGTGAGTGTACAGGAAGCAATAAAGGTTGTGGAGATTTAGCTCGAGTCTGGTGAGCTTTTGATTGAATCCTTGGTTAGGGAACAAACTTGACAACATTATCTGTTTTTGTTGTAGGAACAACTGTTCACTTGTCTAAATCCTGCCCTCAGCACTGATATATATCAGCTTTCAATTTACTCTCACTTCCATTCAAATCACAGTATGAATCAAGCATGTCCCCCTGCTCCTATGCAGATGGCGTGCAGAGAAGACTATGCGCAGTTTGTTTTAAGGATTTTTTTTTTTTTTTCATTGAATTAGGCTTGATTTGTTCCTCCATTTCCTGCCTAGGGTGAGTTTAGCACAGGTGGTGTCTTCCAGGGCAGGGCGGGCAATTTGGGTGAAACCTCAAAGCTGCCTGAACACGCCACGCTCACTGCTGCCAAGCTGAGCCCACATTTTGCAAGTCCAAGTTTGGCAGGCAGCGATACCAGCGGGGCCAGCCCCGGGAAGGGCTCTGGGAGCTCAGCCCCAGCCGCCGGCGGGGGAGCCCGGCCAGCCGCCTCTCAGCAGCCCGAGCCAGTGTCAGGTGCCAGAGCGGATCAGATCAGAGGTCCAGCTAGCCTGAAATCCTGCCTCTCCTGCTCGCCAGGAACACATGCAGAAACCCCCCACCCTGCAAAGGACAAATGCCCATCCAAAAACATGCCCAGCAGCCAAGTTTCACTGCAAGTGGGAAGTACTCCTTGTCACAAGCCCTGAAGCAGAGATTTGAGTTATTAAAACAATATTACATTAAAATATGAGTTAATAGATTAACTTTTACCCTGGATAGTTTAACTGTAGATGTAGGTGGTATCGATTGCAATGCCTAACATTTGTTAATCCTGCTAAGCTCTTTATCTCAGTATTTTCTCAAGGCCACAGCAGAGACACTGTGTTAAAAAAGCATTTTCTGTTTTAGATTTAAACTTGTTGCTTTTATTTCCAAGTGTGTCTCCGATATTTATTACAAGAGAGGGTATACAGGAGTGACCACATGACCCCACGGTACCATCTGGGTTTTTATATACTGTAGTGACATCTCTTACTTGCCACCTTCCACAACTCAATCGTCCATATCTTCATCTCAAAGTGTTTCCATACCTCTTCATCACAGGTTTTGTTACTCTTTTCTGGACTTAAAAATATGTCAGCCATATAATCTTTTATGAGGTGAAACTACCCTTACCTAAAAACAGCATTCTAGCTGAGGACATGCCATTGATCTTTCCATAAAAAGGCATTGTAATTCTCACAGCACTATCCTTTATGCCTCCCTTAATAGGAGGATAACCTGATTCTGGGAACCTGTTCCCAGCACGCATCTAGCTGGAAAGAGGTTCAGGTTCTCTGAGTTTTGACCAGAACTTTTTATGACACAGCAGAGCCCAAAGCTACATCTATCAGCAGGGTCACCTTTGCCGTACACGCACGTAAGGCTCTGCCCTGCTATCTGCATCCTGCTCGACGTGAATTTCAGCTGCCATGCATGGCGTTTGCTCGCCTGCCCAAAGTAAAATGCTGTGCACCATTGTTGGCTGGCCATTGTCCCCCATGCTGCGGAGGTGGTCGCGGTGCAGGACCAAGCAATAGCAGCATCTCCAGGGGCCCTGGGGCAAAGGTGGAGGTTATGACCTCTTGTGTATCATTAGGCAATTATCCGGGGCCCTCTCTAACCTCTCAAAACAGAGGGCCCTGGGCAAACCATCCAGCCCTAGCCAACCAAGACTGACCTTCCTGTATCCATAGTCACACTGAAAGTGTTTTGACACCCTTTCAGATATTTTGTTCTGCATACGAACAACTTTATTATATGCTTTTTCTTTCCACATCTTGCAAACTTGCAAGTTTTTGAGGCACTGGAAGACGACCTTACTCCAAGAATTTCATAGACCTGGAGAGGACTGGCACTCTTGGAAGCGCCACAGAAACAGGCTGGATATTTACAGGTTTTGTCCAAGGTACTATCTCATCTCAGGATCCTGCTATCAGTATCAAAAATGGAATATTTTTACCCAAAGGGGCTTAGAAAAGCAGGGCCAGAACCATGTGTGAAATGAAAAGATACAGAAGGGAAAGATTTAAGGATTTAGGTATAATTGAACCTAGCCAATTCAGCTAGGTGAACCCCACTGAGGTCATTCCTGATTCCCTTGAAAATGGACTCAGATTTGGTCATAATAAAATGGGCAAATCTCAAAAGCCTCTTTCTAATTTTTCTTCTCTTTATATTTGCAAACCCAGTCTCAGTAGATATGGGCACAGGTATGCCTGGTACATTTCTGATTGTACATTGAAAGGTTAGATGGTCTGAATATGCTGTTTCTGAGACAGTGGTGCTTTCTTCTAGTATAATTGACACCAATGTCCTTTGCAAGAGACAGTGAAAACAAAAGAAAGGGAGGTTAAAAGGAAAGATGAAGGAAGGAAAGAGGAGTCAGTCTGACAGAAGATGAGAAATCAGAACACCAGTTGTATGCTACATGTATAGTATTTTATCAGATTACTCTGTAAGCAATGGCGCAATTTTATGTATAAGACAGTACAGGCTCTTCCCCCTCAAGGCTGTGGTAAGAGAGAGAAAAGATGGTCTTGTTGTTAAGGTAGTGACAAAGAATTCAGGAGACCTGGCTCCCATTCCTGGCTCTGACACAAACCTTGTGTAAATCACTTAATCTCTCTGTGCCTCTGTTTCCCATCTGTGAAACAGAGATAACACATCCTTTTTCTCACCCCAGTCTGTCTTGTCTATTTAGATTATCTGCTTTCCTGGGCAGGGAAAGCTTCTTACTGCATGGGCTTGGGTTTTCAGTTTGTTTGTCCTCAGTGCTTTTTGCTGGATCTTTTAAGACCAGAGGGAACCAGAGTGATCATCTGGCCATGACCTCTTATACAAGACAAGTCCTGAGAGCTCCCAGAATTAATTCCTGTTTCAGCAGCTGAGATAGACAAAAGAATAGATTTTAGGAGAAATATATATATAGAATGTAAAAAAGAAAAAATCCCCAAATCCAGTGTAGCTTTTAGTAAACAACTGATCAGTAACCTTCACTGATAAAAGCTGATGCTTTATTCCTTGCTTGATTTTGTCTAGGCTCTTTTCCCACTACCAGAATGAATCTTCCACTACTGGCTGTTATCCTTGCTGAACTCAAGAGCCCCCTCTGATCGATGTGTATCTATTTATGGTGGGACTTCTTTTTCCTAACATTAACTATGCATGTAATCTAACCTAGCTGTCCAGTGATGGAAGAACCTGAATATGAGAATTCATCCCAAAGACCTTGGATACCTGTCTTGGGACAGAACAAAATGGCCTCTGAAGAGGTCTATATTGACTATGTGTGGACCCTGGATAAACTTATTATCCTTATTTGCACACATAGGATAATTCTGGAAAAGTCACGTGATATTCTCCACTTTTCTTCTTGACATAGCATTTCTTTACAGAATTTGTACTCGAGATTCATTGCACTTCATGATGAGAGCAATTGCGATTGTAACTTGACTTCAGTCAGGTTGTTGCTCCTGTTAATGTGTATTCAGTCCCTCCTTTCTGTGTCATCACCATACACCAATAATTGGAGAGATCCAGTGAGATAAGTGGATTTGAAATAGTTTCAAGAGAGGCCAGAATTCAATCTTCAGTTTTTCTAACCTGGACAAGCAAGTGCTCTAACCACTGAGTAATTGAATAAAAGACCTTTTCCTGCGGTCACATGTTAAATGAAGGCTGCATCTGCTTTTGCATTTTGTGCACAGGCTGATCCTTCAAGTGTGCCACAAGCACACTCCTTGGACCAAGCTCTGTATGGGAAACAGGCAGACAAATGTATAGTTATGACATTGATACTGAACCGCTCAACCCTGTCAGGATTGAGGTGTCTTCTGGGAGTGCACAAAAGCAGAACCTCAGTTGCCTTGGAAACTTCTCCAGCTGAAAACTGAGGATATTAAGGCAGTTCTGGGCAGCCACTGAGCTGAGCTTTTAGGATGCCGTTTTAGATTCAGATGCCTAAACTCCTCCTAACTTCTTTCTTTAACCACTGTTTGCAGAGCTGGCTTCTATTTGAATAATCAAAATGCCAAGCGGCACAAACATCTTACAGAAGGCTAAATCTATTGCATCAAAACTGTAAATTAAATCACCCCATTTGAAATCCAATTTAAAATTACATCAAGTTAGTTTGACAAGAACCATCCTGATTGTCATTAATTCTATCACCTTCTTTTAATTTCTTATTACTCAAGCACCCTATCAGCCATTCCATTATTTTGCCTGGGATCGAAGGTAAGTTGACAGGCCTATAATTACTTGGGTCACTGCATTTACCTTTTCTAAATATTGGCACAACATTAGCTTTCTTGTAGTCTTCTGGAACATCCCCAATGTTCCATGGCTTGTTAAAAATCAAAATTAATGGTCTGTAGTGCTCCTTGACTCTTGATCTTAAAATCTTGGATGCAAATTATCCAGACACCCTAATTTTAATGTATCTAACTTCAGTATCTGCTGTTTAACACATTCCCTTAGTTACTGCTGGAATGGAAAACATTTCATCATCATTCTGTCCTGAATTGTCTGGCTTTTCCCCAAATACTGAACAGAAGTATTGATTGAACACTTCTGCCTTTTCTGCATTATTATTGAGAATTCTACCAGCTAATAAATGGATTAATACCATATCTAGGACAGGCTTTATACTTGAAATCCTGAAAAATTTCCTTGTGTTCTGTTTATGCATTTCTACTCATATCATTCTGTTTCCCTACTGAATTTTCTACTATTTTTGCCTTGAACTTCTAGTGCTTGCTGTATGCTCCCTTTCTCATTTTCCTGTTTACCCATTTATTCCTCTGGTTTAGGGACTCATAGCAGTTCCCTGCTTTATGAAGTTGACCCTTTGGAAGCCAACATATACAGGTTTGTGTCCATTAAACTGAAAATAGGATCAGGGACCTATCTATGCCTTTCTTCATCTAAAGCCCTTTGAAACTTGGCCTCATACACAAGTCCATTGTATCCAAATCTGTATTTCCCTGTATTCTTGGATGTCCTGGTTTCAGCTAGAATAGAGCTAATTTTCTTCTTAGTAGATGGTACAGTGTGTTTTAGATTTAGTGTGAGAATAATGTTGATAACACACTTATGTTTTAGTTGTTGCTAAGTAGCACTTATCCTAAGTTAAGGATTTTTCAGTTTCCCATGCTCTGACAGCAAGCAGGTGCACAAGAAGCTGGGAGGGAGCACAGCCAGGGCAGCTGACCTGAACTAGCCAAAGGCATATTCCACACCATAGAATGTCATGCTCGGTATATAAACTGGGGGGGAGTTGGATGGGAGGGGTGGATCGCTGCTCAAGCATCAGTCAGCGGGTGGTGAGCAATTGCATTGTGCATCACTTGTATTTTCTTGGGTTTTATTTTTGTCCCTTATTTTTTCATTATATTCCTTTTCATTATTATTATATTTTCAATTATTATTGTTATTATTTTATTTTATTTCCCTTTAGTTATTAGACTTTTCTTATCTCCACCCATGAATTTTACTTCTTTTTTTTGATTCTCCTCCCCATCCCACTGGGAAGGGAGAGGAGTGAGCTAGCAGCTGCGTGGTGCTTAGTTGCTGGCTGGGATTAAACCACGACATTGGAATTTACAATCATTTTGTTAAGTGAATCAATGAGTATTTAGTTTGTGAACCAAAACTTCAGCTGATGAATGATGTTTAAGAATTTTCTGTCATTACAGGAAGAAATGAAGTGAAACTGGGTTCTTCCTAAAACTTCAGACATGTACTGCTGACACATGTAATAATCGTTTGGGACCAGCAGCAGCAAAGCCTCTTTCTGATTCCACCAGGGAGACTCACACCTTCTGCTCGCAAAATCTCAGGACTCTTCTACTAAGTGAGCAATGAACCTCCAACAACTTCCTACAACACAGGACATGGGCTATGCAGATGAGCAGCTTCGATCTCATGCAACAGAGAGCAGCGATGCTTACATAGACATGCCTTTTTTTTAAGCACTTCACAGGAAAAAAAAGAAACAACATTTGTTTTCTTAATATAGTATTTGAGATAAAATGAGTATTAAAATTCGTTGTGAGTTGGGGAAGAAGGGGATTTTCTATGTGGAGTCAACAAGTTCTGTGTTGGACTTTGTGCAGATCCCTTAATGTCATTATTATGTATTCTAATAGGCTTTACCTACAGTGTATATGGACCAGACACTAAGATGGAATCAAACCATATTTCTCCCTTCAAGTCAACACTGCTGTACTCATTCACCTCAGTGAGATGTAGCACTGTTTTCAAGAAACAAGACTGATTCTTTGCATAATCAGCTCGCTGAATGACTGGAATTGCTCTACACTTCTGTGGAAAGCGACCAGCACTTTCTCCTGCTAGTACCTATAGTGACGATGGAGGATGCCATTTCTTTTTCAGCATTAAAGCTACAAAAGCTGAGGTGGAATGCATGAGAGTACGTCCCACTAGCAAGGGGTGTGAGAGCTGAAGATGACAAGGTTTCAACAACTGCAAAAAGAGTGCAAGAGTAAAAATGAAATAGCACTAATTAATTCAGAGAAATTTAGAGTAAGAGAGAAAGCTTTACCCTTGGCCTATCCAGATGCATGCAGAAGCTACAGGCATTTCCAAACCATGACTGATCTCACCACCCTCCACCTTGCAAAAACTAGTCCCAGAGAAAGCTGATCATGGAGATGAAAATGGTCGCTGTGTTAAGTAACTGCAACTAATGAATCTGAAGCAAGGCAGCACCATTTAATAAGTCAATAAAATGTCAAAACTAACTTACACTTCTAGAGTGGCATTATGCATACTAACTAAGCTGCAGAAACTCCTTGGTGGTTCATAACTATACAAACAAAACCTCAACTCTACTGAACTCAAAGGGAGCGTTCATCTATGCACTTATACAAAGAGCGAAACAAACTTCTGCTGACAATACTTTGTTGTTTAAAATGACAAACATATGCAAGGAAGAACAAGTCTGAGGTTCCAGAGAGGAGTTAGGGCATGCCCACTCACATCAAGATGCAGAACTGGGGCCTTATCAGAAAACTCTTCAAGACAAAGACATTTCTTCTTTAACCACTTTTAAAGCATGTTGCAGTTGCAGTAATTTCTGAAAATGAATGAAGAATATGTTAAAGCACAGATTAAGCAAATAAAGACTAGGAATCACAGCTTCCTAATCTGTAAGAAACCTCTTTTACAAGCGAGTGCCAGAAGGAAGAGGTTGGTAGCTTGCCTGATTTCAGAGCTGAGGGACCTACATGTGCTGACAGTTGTACATCTGCTTTTCTTGCCTTCTGATGGACAGGAACCAGCTCCAATCCAGGAGCTTGGTAGGCACAAGTCCAATGTAATAATCTCAAAGCATCCCAGCTGTGTTTCTCGATCAGTTCAAGTGTGTTTTGCACTCATGATCAGCAGCAAGACCCTACAGCCATGGGGACTTCTGTGTAATCTGAGTTCCCAGCTGTGGCAATAAGCAAGTCATCAAAGGATGATAAAGTCAATATTGCTCGGTTGCCTTGGGAACCAGACAAATGCCCAGACCCACTCCCTTCAGTAACAGAGTGGGGACATAAGTCATCACTACCTCCCTCCTATGAAGCATTCCCAGAGCTCCTGCTCCCCGAGGTATGTGGGATGTGTCTTGCAGGTTTTGGAGAGATGAACATTTCAATGTGTGGCTTGTGTAATCAGAGTTTTGGTTACAAACCATGGTAATAAGCCATGCTAAGAGGCAGGATATAGTTGCTTGTGTTTAGCACCACAATAATGCAACTGCTCCAGTGCTGGCCCACATGTAGCCAGCTTGGTGCATGGGTGAAGCAAAGGTGTGATTGCCTGTACCCATCAGGGTAGACAAAACTGAATGACTCAAAAGCAGACTTTGGATTAGAGCCCCATATATCTGACTCACAGACCTATTCTTTAACCACCAGCCACTTCTGAGAAAATATGCCTGGGTAAAACACTTAAATTGTATTCTTAGTGGGGGAGGCATAGAAGGAAAAGAGTCTATTTTAAGAGAAACCTCAGTGTTCATCTGAAGGACCCTACCAAGGCTCAGAAACCCAGGTTTAAATAGCTCTAATCTGTTTTGACCAGCAGCATCTGAATAAAGACAGACCAATAATCCCTTCTCTAGGTTCAAATATTACCTGTGTAAGCACACTGTCTTGCACTTATTTCTCATTCTTCTGAAAGCTACTTTTATTAAACTACGCAAAACATAAAAACATGACACATGCATAGAAAGAAAGGGTCCAAAAAGTAAGTCTTACAGCTGTTGCAAGCACTTAAACATTGCAATAGTGTTTATAAATGTATGCCAAACTGGAATTGTTTCTCTCATAATATTATGATTAGTATAGCAAAGAACTCCAAATTCATACATAATTGTGTAGCATCACACAGAAAGAAGGTTATTTGCCCTAATGTTTTGGTCCAAAGATCTCTCAGTAATGACAGTAGAAATCCAAACATTGACATTAGTGTTATTTCTCTGATATTATGTAACTGAGAGATATCGTAACATTCCTCTGTCACAAATCAGCATCAAGACACTTTCCAGAAATTACACTAATGTGGCTGGCTCTTTCCTTTTTTAATTGAAACTCGTCGCTTACTTGACATGTAAGATGTGTAAATGAGAAGCAATTCTTTAAAATACCTATTGACACCTAAAATAAGAACATCTTCATAAGACCCCCAGCAATATCTTGTGTTAATA
>VYZV01015962.1:24870-36411 GCA_013401275.1 Pandion haliaetus
GGGGGAACGACAAATGAAACTAAATTACGTGAAAAGAAAAGAGAAAAGGTTCTTTTGAGTAAAAACTTATATATATCAATAATTCTAACAGAGAAGAACAAATGCAGATTTAGGAAGACTGAGAAGAGGGACTCTATTTATATTGATCAAGGAATATAAGGATGACAAACAGAATACATACCTCAAGACCTCAGATACCAGTTTGCTGCCCACTGCTGAAAAGGCAATCTCCAGCTCACAAGACTATATATATTAGGTACGTTCTGCAGGCAGACACTTCTGACATTTAAGGAAACATCATCCAAATACAAAGCAGTAGGTTACAGAAAGTACAAATTATTTGAGCCTTCATCTGAAAATCAACAAAATGCAGACCCAGAAGATCTGTTGAATTTCTAAGTATTTTCTAACTTCGCTAATTCCTCGTCAGTCTCAAAGGCAAAAGATTACCAACACTCAAGCTGAACAAGAGTGATCTAAGTGCTATTCAACAGGGATTCAGCATACTCTCTCCTCGAGGTTGATTTATGGCTGGTCATCTTTGCTTTAATGCCCTAGAAGTCTCTCCTACATAATATATGTTATCAAGATTGCGTAAATTGCAAAAGAAGCATCATGCATAATTCTAATTCTCTTCTCACAACAGGATGTTTATTTCCTGTTTTGAGATAGTAAAAAGGATTTCCAGTTATCATATTACAGCAATTTACAAAAAATGCCTGTAGGCAGGAAGTTCATGAAGAGTGAAACTGGCTCATAACTAGGTTAGCACATGTGAATGGACTCTGAAATGTAAATTTATCTTATTAAAAAAAAAAAAAAAAAGAGCATCAGACAAATACACTCAGGTATTAAATGAACCAAAGGTCACAGTGGCAAGATTAGTGCCTAGAACAAGAGGTCCCTGGTCCAGGCTGGAATATCCAGGCACCCATTATGAAACTAATTACAATAACGCTAAGCCAGTCTTTTAAATAAATAACTCTTTGTGTCCTAAGGAATAAAAGAGAAAAGACCTCATCTTTCAGTCTCAGACTTTTCATCAGCCCCTTTGGGCAGAACTGGATCCTCACTCTGAACTCCTGCATGGACATGCCTGGGGCTGTCTGAGAGCAGGATTTGGCCTCTGGTGGACTTCATGCGAAGTTATGTTATTTGCAGGTAAAATTCAGACTTGCAGAGAGGCATGAATCCTATAGAAATCTTAAGCCCTGGGGGGAACTGAGTGCTGTGAAAATATTGTATACACTCTTCAGAAGATGCAGCCTGAAAACTTGGTCTCTGAAAGTGCGGTGGCATTCAGGGAAATGTCCTCGTGCTTAAATATCTGGTTCCTTTGGGAAGGTTCAAGCTGTAAATGCAGAGATATGGTGGGTGCTCAGAGCATGCTATGACTGCTCTACACTTAGCAATTGACCCCAGATGGCAGCACAACAATCCTGAACTCCTTCGGTGTGTGGAAACCCAGAGCCAACAGGTCTTTGTAGTCCCTTCCCTCCCTGCCTCCATCCTTCCTCCTCCCTTTTTCCCCAGGTGGGAGCACTGAGCCTTGCCGAAAGCCAGTTTCACAGGCTGCTGTAGTACCAGGTAGGGTGTCCCTCAGGACTTCTCTAATATGCGTGGGTGTTGTAAGGAGCCACCCACAGACCTGCCTCCTCTCTTGCCAGGTTCTGCCCTGGACAAAGAGGCACTCCCTCACTACAGCAGAGATAAAGAAAATTATCATCAGGAAATGAAATTCCTCAAGCTTCAAATGCATGTGCAAAAGAATCATTAATCAGCTGTGTGAAGGAAGGGTGGATGCTCTGGTGAACTGTGGGCATACATGTAATTTGAAGGTGCAGTGCAACATCACAGATACCGTTAATTAGAAGAGCAGCCATCCTTTGAACTCTGAGCTCCTTTTTCATTTAACTTCATGAAACCCACTTGGCATGTGGCTCACTGATTGGGGTACTTGCTGTTCTGATGATTACACTAGGCCCTCAACATTTCCATGGATGTTCTCCAGGAACACATGCCTGGTAAACTACAGGGGAGTGTTTAGCAGGTATGGACAAAGCCACAAAGATAATTCACTAGAACCGGGGAGGCATCCATCTTTCAATAGGATGAAATTAAATACACAGCCAAATGTCACTAAAACAATCTCACCTTTTCCGAAATTGATCCTCAGCTGGTATTGACGGGGAGAACTGCACCATGTTCCAAAGAGGCACTTTAGACCCACCTTGGTATCCAACTGAAAGAGTGCAACATATTAGGTACAAGTCAGAGAATCAGAGGTAGATTCTTCCCACTGAAAGTGGTGTAAACCTGGAGTAATACCACTGATGTCAGCTGAGTACCACAGATTGCCACCACTGTGTTTTAGAGAAGAACTTGGTATTTGATCTCATTCTTTTTCATGAACCCACCTTATGTGGCCATCAGCCATAGTCAGTTCTTTTGTCTTTGTTGTGCTGCCACTGCTGTAATTAATCTTTTTCCAACCACGCTATTGGCAATTTCCCTAATGCACAAATTCTCTCTCTCCCTCCCTCCCTCTCTCTCTCTTCCAATTCCTCTCTGCTGTGCACTTGCCCCTCCCCAGCCTTTTGGGAACAAATCATCTCTTCAGTTAGCCTGTGAGCCTGATTGTCTTCAAACTCTTCTTATCTAGGCACAGAAGTCTTTTACTTGGATATATCTGTGCCCTGAATATGGGCTTGGTTACTCAAATGGTGATATAAATTAAGTCTAGGCTTCACATTAACATTAGTACTAACTTATCCACTTGTCAGTGTGGGTGTAAGTAAAATCTTGCTAACAGGCTTTAAGTTCTGACTGGAGGGGTTCATGTTATTATTTTAAATAATTTGTTATTTTTTTCTATCAAAACAAAACTTTTTGGAAGTAACTCTTTTTGAATCAAGTGAAACATTTGAAATTAAAAACCATTCCTTAATATATTTTTAGCTATGAAATTGAATCTAATTTCAAAGTAAAATATTTTCAAGCAAATAAAATCAGGGGTTTTTCCCTAGAAAATGCTAAGATGGGAATTGTAACCATCATCATGTAACAAAATCGGTATCTCAAATGTAATTTTAGTTAACCCCAAGAGGCGGATCCTATAAGAAAAACATCTTCCAAACATTCTCCTCAAGAGCTAGGGGGAAAACAGTCCTTTGGTTCTGGGTTGCTTTTATTACATGCTGTAGCCGAAGCAAGGACTGGAGGTTTTTGCTTGGAGTGGCGGGTCAGTGAACTCCTGGGAGGAAAGTGAGCATGGCCAGGCAGCCCCTGCTCACCCCTGTTTTGTACTCTCACAGGTGCCGGCATCAGGGGGATTCAGCAGCTGCTGGCACTGCTCTGGCATTGTCTGCCTCTTGTCCTTGCCCATCAAACCTTTTGCTTATATTAACATTTGCGCTCCTTGCATCACAACGGCAGCGAAGTCTGTGTTTGTACAACCCACCCAGTTACACAATCTACTGATTATGTGATTCTTCACAAAAAATAAAGAGGCAGGAAGTTTAAAACTTTTAATAAATTTTCATAGTAATAATAATAGCGAATAGACAGATTGATATGTGTACTACAGCACTTCCCCAAATTGCTTTTCCCCTTACAACGCAACCCCCTTGCTTTCCTGACACAGCTTCTGTGATGACAGGTGCACTCTCTGATTGCCTGTACTAGTCCTGTGAACAATCTAAATCCTCCTGTTCCTGGTGGAACCCCCCCAACCCTTCTTGATCCATGTGTCATGCCATGCACTGCATGCCCTAATAGTACAAATAACATTAGAGACACCAGGGTGGGAGTTAGGTGTGCAGGCAGGAGATCTCGCCTGCAGTCAGCCAGGTGCACACTCCCTGGACACTGAGGTGAGTGCAGCCCCTTTTTCCCAGGTGCTCTTTCATCCAGGTCCACCTCCAGGAGCCAACACAACATATGGTCTCCTGGGTCACCTGAGTAGCAGGAAAGCAGACACTCCACGGATATTCTTCATGACTAGACAGGTTAACTGCATAAGACCTTACCACCTTGCTTTCTGTAACCAATTGGCACATCCCACATTGATGTTGATGGTTGTCCAATGACTGGATAATGGCCAAGTACTATTTTCTTAAGTTTCAATTCACACACAGAGAGGCAGACAATGAACATATTTCTGCCACTGATGTTCCCAGCACAATTTTGGTGTTTTATTTCTTCAGTGGTAACCATGATTTTGGTTGGAAAAACAGCAATAATAGACTTCATGTTCTACTATCACCACAGCACTGACATCTGGTTTGCCAGTGATAGTCCAGCCAGCAACAGATGTGCTGCGGTGTGGCATAAATTGCTGACAGAGGATGATGGAAATCTGCCTCAGGACTTCCTCAGGGTGTCAGGTCTGAAATGTCCTAGCACTGTAGAAGGGAAGCAAACTCCTTGCACAGTTCCTTGGAGATCCTGGCCCTCCCAGAGCTGTAGGACAGGCCTTTTTGTGCCATTTTTTCCTTGTGCTCTGGCTCAGCCATCAGTGGTTGGTGGATAACGACTCTGAAATCCTCACAGCTGCAGAGGTCCCAGGAGGTCTGTGTGATCCACTCACCGGTGCATGAGCTCACCCTCTAAACACCACCAGAAAGCTCTATACCATGTCCCAGGCTATCTTTCCATCCCCAGCCTTGCACCAGCTTTGGTCTCTCCCATCTCATACCACCTTGGGTCTGCTGAAGGCAGAGTGATGGGATGAGGTTTCCTGCCTGTCGGGTCAGCACTTCCTGAGTTTTCTCAGCAGTTCCACACAGAGGAGCAGGCAGTCACCATTAGAACTACAGTATGAAACGCTTCAAAGGTCTGCTTCAGCTTTTCAGGAGTCTTAGTACTGTGACAGTGTGGCCACTAAACGGGTTATAACTCAGCAAAAGTATAGCACAGTGGACACATGCAAGCAAGCTTGAATGTCCAGACCAAGACAAACCCTGTTGTAAAAGGCCACTAGTGCTTTTCTTGCCTC
Source organism: Pandion haliaetus (assembly GCA_013401275.1). Classification (NCBI taxonomy): domain Eukaryota; kingdom Metazoa; phylum Chordata; class Aves; order Accipitriformes; family Pandionidae; genus Pandion; species Pandion haliaetus. The sequence goes on from VYZV01015962.1 coordinate 29,867, forward strand.
CTCTTTGCCTCTTCCTGGCTTTTCAAGTTTCACCCATTTACTATTTGTCTCCCTCGCCTCAAATTAATTTATGCAAAGCATCAACCTGTTACACTGAATGGATTTTTTTCTGAGCATTTTAGGGAGATGCAGAGACTGCCTTCATTCAGATTGCGCAACAATCTTACCCATAACCTTTTCCTAACAGGTGTTGAACACATCTCAGCAGGATACATTTATCCTGAAGCTTCCTTGCTACTTTGAACAAAACCTCATATTCCCTCTGCCTTCCCTTTCTCCTTCCTTTGATCCATCCCTTTTTAAGCTTTGTTTGTGCTATTAATAATCGAGAGTTCAGCGCTGTCAGCACATTCAACACAGTGGAGAACAAAGGCAGAAAACAGCCCCACCCAAAATGAGTTTACAGGCTAATGAAGGCAAACAAAACCCTCCACTTGGCTGGGTGCACAGGGTGGCAGACTGAATGGTAACTTCTGGGCTGAGAGGGGGGGCTGTCCTTTAAAAAGCACATTTTTAAGTGGACTAGAGTCCCCTTATTCACAAAAGAAAAGAGTTTAAGGGGAAAGTTCCTGAAAGTGAAAATGAAAGCTTGATGAAGTGATTTTTGGGCAAAGGGACGCCAGACAGATGGAGATAGGGAGATGGGTGGGTGCAGAATGTAAGTGAGGAGAGATATGCGGCTTAAATAGCTAATCAGTAAGAGGGCAAAGGCACCCAGACACCCTGTGAAGACACTCTCATAAAGAACCAGGGACAGATGGAGCCAGAGCTGTGCAGAGCCTTTGAAGGAGCAGATAAGCAGGTTGAATTTAATGGGGGAATGTGAGAGGTTGTAATTGAAGAGCTCAGGACACTGAGGATCATTAAGAATTTGCAAGGAGAATTGAGCACTGCATGAGGAGCTTGGAAAATCTCCACATTTGAAGGTTTTAAGAACAAGTTAGATAAACATCTGTTGGGAATGTTGTAGATGTGGCTGATCCTGCCCTGGGGCAAGCGATAGGCCCCATGACCTTTTGAGCTCCCTTCCCGTTTTCTGTGTGGGTGTGGTAGGCCAGGAAGATAATTTGCCAGATGGTAAACACATTTTTGCCCAGATTGAAGCTGAATAAGGAGTACTGATTTGAGGGACAAGGGGGTCCCAGGCTGCGCAACTATGCAAAGGTATCACATGAAAGCTGGAAAGGAGGAGAAAAAATTAGGTTACTGCACTGTCTTTTCTGCTGAGCTTCAGCCAAGTATATTGATGGGAGGGGAATAAGAGAAAGAGGAGATGAAACATGGGTCAAAGATTACAAGTGTAAATTCACAGTTGTGTTCGATATGATGAAATTGTTCCTATGAAAACTATTGTGTTGTTGAATGCCACTGTGTATTCACTCACAAGGCCATAAGTATGTCTTTCCCAGACTAGCTATAATAGAGATCTTCATGTCTCTACTCTAAACAGACAATGCTAAGGGGGTCAGCAGAAGCAAGGAGAAGCACTTTACTCCAGGTAGTCTGCAGGTGAAGTGGAAAGGAAAGAAGAGCCAGCCGCAAAACAAAGGAGTCAGGTATTGGAACACACACACACAGAAGACACTCACTGAGATGGCTGCAAGAGAGGGTTTAAAGTAAGAGAAGGGAACAAAAAGATATGCCTTTGTAACAGAAGGACCCTCTCTATTGACAAAACCAACTGTACTAAAGTGAGCTGAATGAAACTTTTGGTTTAAAAGACAATTCTATGTTCTTAAATGGCTCTGAATGGAGCCCAAAGATTGTACCCAGAATGAGGAGGAAATCGAGGTAGTGGAAATGCATGAAGACTTTATGGCTTCATTAACCTTACCTAGGTTCACATGCTTCTTGCATTATTTAGAAAAGATGAGTCAAGTTTTAGACTCTTAAGCAAACTCTTTGTGCGCGTGTGCATACACAGAAATTTTTTTTTAACCTGCATCTGTTATGTGCCTTTGAAGAAACAAAATGTAAACCAGTTAAAGACTGATACTCCTTCAGTGGGATACAAGGAGACATAACAACTGCTGAGAAGAATTGGGCAGAAATGGTACCAGTTCCAGAGCTCTAGCTCTAGCTCTAGCTCTAGTGTATTAGACTGAGGAATACCTCCTGGTGCCAGGCATGAAGTTTGCTCCTGAAATGCAGGGTAGAGGCTTAAAGCCAGGAACAGGGCTTAGCCTGTTCTCAGCCCCAGGAAGATAGGGACTTACAGCCTCCAGAGGCTGGACACTATCATGACTGTCTGGTGAGAGTCCAGCCATGTCACTTTGCCAAGGAGCTTGGGGAATTCACACTGGTAATGGAGAAGGAAGGAAAATAAAAGATAAAAATAGAATCCACTTGATATAAAGCTGAGTTTGAGTTGATAAGGACATCATAGCAATGTCAGAGCCACAGAAGAAGATTAGACACAGAAAGGCCAGGCAGTGGGTCAAGAACAAGGAGATGGCCATGTGAACTATCAGCATGGACAGGAGAATGGGCTGCCAAAGGATTACCAGATAATGAAAACGAGAACAGGCTAAAGACAGAGCCAAAATAACAAAGAATCACTGAAGGTCTGGTCATAAAGGGAAGGCTGAGAAGGGGGAAGCACGGTTAAAGGTGTCTGAGGAGAGAATAATCAATAAGAAATTGATTATTTGAGTTATCATTGGTAACTTAGTAGTCACAGACAGACTGGGAAGATGAAAATAGCAAGAAGACTTGGCAGCAGCCAGAAAAGGTTGTGCTGGCCTTGACAAACACCTTGTTAGTGGATGAAGGTGCCTTATTTCAGCCCCATAGCGGAGTAATGGATAGGAGAGTCAGTGGAAGTCAAGTGGTGGCAGTAGGAGGTGCTTTCACAAAGTATCAAGTCAAAGGTGGATAGAAGTTGCTGAGAAAGGAAAAGTCTAGATTAGATTTTAAAAGACCAAGGAGATGACGGGTGGGTCAGATGATAAAGGGAAAAGAAATTTAAATGGTGGGAAAGTAAAGTGTCTGTGATCTGGAGGATAGGGATGAGCCCAACACTTTCAGGTCTTTGTTCATGCCTATGTGTGCTATCTATTAGCATTTCTAAAACTGAAGACCTCCTCTATCTAAGTAGTGATAACCTGTAGAGGCTGATGAACTGGACGACATGAGAATGCAGGCCTATCGCTACTGAAAGTAGGCTCCTGGCACAACCAGCCAGTCACAGCAGACCTCTGCTGCTAGACCTCAATTACCATTTAGGTGCACGGTGTCCACATCCCATCTGCATAGTGTCAAAAAAAGTATTCAAAGTCCCTCCAGAGGGATTTTGAAACTGCATGAAAATTATGTCCCTGCTTCTATGGCAGTATCTTTTGTTACACAGGAAGGAAGGATCACAGCTTTATGACAGTGATTCACCACCCATACCTGATGTTATTTCAGCTAGTTTCTCTGCCTCCATTTTGCCCAGCAGTAGGAATAATACAGTGCTAAGATCACTGAAAACCGGTAGGAACTCTCATACAGAGCTAAAAATCACAGGTCTCACTCTTCCATGTGCCAGCAGCAAATTTGCTATCCTCTGTGCATGTAAGTGTGTGTGTGTGGATATGTAAATATATATATGCATGAATCATAAATGATCTATCATTATTAATTCATTAGATACTCATTGTAATTACCCTGCTTGTGATGAATTCATTTGGTATTAATTTAGATGTCATATGTACAGTAGTTTTGTAAGGATTGCCATATGATTCAGCCTTAATTAATCTATCTCTAAAGCAAAATGCTAACAATCAATTCACATTACTAGGATGCTTAGGCTGTTGGCAGGAGCACGTTTATTATGATTATTATTATTTATGGGTACAAGGAAGAAGACATTACAATATTTGCAATCATCTATGTGTTCCATACAGTAGGATATTCTAGTCCCAATATAGCTATATATCTGTGTGGCCTTGCTTAACTGATTTGTCTAATCGATTTGTGAATGTCCTTATCTTTAAAGATGTCACCTTGTATTTACAATCATTGGCAGGTCATTATCCATAAAGATATCTCAACTCATTTTTTTCTTCAGCAATGAATCCTATTACTTAACCGCTGTACACCAAAATCTCTTTTCACCCTCTTATGCTGCTTTCTGGGAGGGGAGGAATTTATAAGGTGGTATCAAAAGTTTAAAAACAATCCATGAGACATTTGTATTTCAGAATGGGACTTAGGTAAATAATGAAGTGAGACACAATTTAGAGAAGGCTTTATTACTAAAGAAGGAAATCTTATTTTAATCACGTCTCGCTTCAGTTGAACTACAGTTCAGTTTTCTTGGTGACAGTGCAGTAGTAAGAACATCAAATGCAAACATGGATGATGGTAAGATATACAGAAGCACCAAATAAGAACAAGCAATATATCTGTTTAAATGCACCTCATCATTCACCATAAGAAAGCACTAAAGCTATGAAAATGGAAGCACTTTTAGAATAGGTAAAAACTATGAACTCTATTTAAATTAAATGTAAATAACTAAACCCAAAGTAAAGCTGCAATATGTAAGGAATGTACCGCGGGGAAAAATGAGATATGGGATTTCTGTTATGTATAGACTTCCATATTAATCTTACAATTATTTTGGATAAATTATTATTCCTTGTAGCCCTCTTGGTACTTTCAATTTCCAAATCCTGGGAACAGGATACTTATGCCTGCTGAGATTTTTTTTCCTAAGTTTTGTTTTCATTTTCCTCTGATGCAATGTTGCATTTTGTGTAGAGGCAGTGAATAGCTTATTGTAAAATAGAGAATTAATATTAATGCACATTCTTAACAGCTTTTATCAGGAATACAGTGTGAGCCTCCTTGAAAGATTTTTTTTGTCCTTTTCTTGGGGTATGACAGTATGATGTATATGATCTATCATGCTCATTTCCTTCACGCATTCTTAGCCTTACTGGAGCAGCCTTAGAGTGATGGTAATCTTATGAAAACTCAAAATGATTTGTTTATTACTGAAGGTTTATTTAAGGCTGTCACCATGACCTATATCCATTAGTAACCTCAAGAATTCTTAAAGGGACACCAGTCCCATTACCTGCTATTTTCAGCTGTACTCCATGATAGTAGAAAGCTAAGTCTGTTGCTTCTAAGAGCTTTTTATAAATTATATTGCTATCCTTCCCTCCCCATCAACTGTCTTTGTTCTATAGATCTCTTGCCTGGAAAAGTGTTTAATCCCTCCCATATCACTCAAGCAGCACATATAAGGGCATTGAAAGAAGGGAAATGAGGTAGCTACATCCGTGTATTCCAGTGTATTGACTTTCAGCAATTTGACTCTACTGGCAAATTCTTTTGAATAAAAAAGAGCATGAGCCCAGATTCACTCAGAGGACACAATGACCTAGCTCAGCACCGAAGTCCACTACCTACGTGGCCTTCGCATTTATAAGTTTCCACCCTAACTCACTTAGAGACAAGTCACCCAAGGTACACACTTTCTTCCAAGGACACTGCACAGCCACAGGAAAAGCCCCTGTCCTGCCTCCCTAGGAAGGTCTGCAAGGCCCAGAGCATGATCACAAGAGGGCTTTGTGCAGCAAAAGTAGAAGAGAAAATGGCAACATACCTTGCCATCTCTAGGCTTCACATTTAGTACCCTAATCATCATTCAGAAAAATATAACTATTTTTTCACCCTGTTTTGAAGAATTACATTTTTTCCTCCCATTTTTCCAGATGAAACCCTAAGTTATGATCCCACTCACTGCAGCCAATCCTGTCGAAGACATCACACTTTGCATTTCACTTACATTCAGATGGAAGCCAGGGCTACATCCTGACTAGGGGCTATATTATCCTTCTGGTATACCTTTAGGCCAAATTACTGTTCCAATCCATGACAGCCAAAGTGCAAGCAAGGCAGCAGTTTCAGTTTTTGCAAGAAAAGGGCAGGCACTAACCCCAGAGAAGACCTGTGGCCATGAGTTCTGGGTAGCAAGAGGTGGCCACTCCCCATGTAAGCACAGTCAGTAGCTATTTAGGATCTGCTCTAAGGATGTACAAGAGTGGGCCTACCTTACAACATATTACAGCTATCTTATACGTAGCTATATTACAATGCAACACAGCTGCCATCTGCCCTTTGCTGAGTATTTACACAGCTCAGGGAGTAATAAACTTGGGGTTTCGCTCTTTTCAGCCTGAGAGGCATTAAACCCACATCCCAACAAAAAGCCCTAACCACTGGGCTATTACAAGACAAAGAGTCTACCTCAAGCCTACAGCATAGGAATGGCAGGGTTTTCTCCTTGCATCCAGACAGGTGTTATTTTTCCACAAGGAATTCTAGTTAGGTATTCACAAGATTAGAGGCTAGCTCAGGAAGGGACCTCAGGAAGTCTCTGTTTCAAGCTCATCTCAGCAATGAGATCAGAATAGGTTGGCTAGGGCCTTGTCCAGTCTGGTTTTGAAAACCTCCAAAGGTGGAGATTACAGCCTCTGGGCGACCTGTTTCACTGCTCGACTGTCTTCATGGGTATATTGGGTTTCTGTGGCAAGGGTTGGTTTTTTTTT
>VYZV01015964.1:2825-18220 GCA_013401275.1 Pandion haliaetus
CATTATGTTTATAAGCATTGACAACTGGGGGATTTTGTTCATTTATCTTCTGAAAGTATCACTTGATCAGAAAAAAAGGGGCGATGTGTTCTTGTGTTCAGAATTCACCCCAGTACTGCCAAGGCTCCCAATTTCCTCTGTCTAAAACATGAAATAATACAGTTCCAGACTAAGCAGCATTAAAGANCCTCTACTGCTGACAATGTTTAGTCTCTGAAATAACATTTCAAGGGCATTCATCCAATTTAAGCCCTCAAAAGCTGTCATTTACACAGGGAGACCAAGCAAGGAAATAACAGCATGTGCCTCAGTAACCCCATTTTTAGATTGCTTTATCATAAGCATTTTGTACTGATCATTTGATGCCCTGAAACACGAACAAAAGCTTATCCACAGGGACAAAGTATCAGTAATCAGTGTTTCTCTTTTCAGCTTCACGTGCCAAAGTTCTTCAATTATGTTTTGTATAGACTATCACTGTTGCTAATGAAGCCAGAAACAGATCCTATGGGCCATCAGTCTCTGCTAACTTTTATAGATGGGACAATTAAAAAAAAAACAAAAAATGTGTTGATCTGTATCACTTCCATAATACTTTAAGCTACTTATTTTAATATCAAATATAAAAATTTAGTTTTAATGTACTTTAGATTTAACATTTAATATATTTGCAAATATACAACACGGTCTCAGATATGCATTGTTCAGAACTGAAAAAAAACCCTAATCACAGGACAGCCTCAGACACCCAAGAAGGTATCTCAGCAGTCTGCACTGTTTTCTGGATTACTGTTATAACTCTATTCTAATCTATGGGAATTTCAAGCACAGAATATAAAACCTGATCTCCTTCAAGGTGGATGCAGAAACAGCGCTCCAACATGCAATGAATAGCCTGTTAGTCTTCAAAGGACTGACAGAAGTGCAGATTCATAATTATACACGTTCCTTTTTAGAGCACTTTTCCATACCAGCAATGGAACAGACCTTACCAATAAGGACGCTAATCTAAATCATTAGTAGAACTGGCAAAATAGCTTTGCAGGCATGAAAATTAAAGAATTTACATGGGCAAAATAATTCACAGTAAGCCAGTTCCCTGTTACTACTCAGCTTGTCTCAGGTCTGTTGGATGTCAGCTGCATAATCCACAGGCATCTTCTCCCCTCCTTCACCTCCTGATTTTCTGTTGTCTCGTGACATTGAATAAATGCAATCTTACACATTATTAGCCTAGCACCTTCTTGTAAGAAACACATTTTGGAAAAAATAGTAGACCTTCCAGTATTCAACTCCTACTACTCAGTGTTAGAATAAATACTTAATATTAAACCTTAACATAATAGAATCTCTTCCAATGGTTTATCACTGCCTTAGAGCCAGGATTTGTATTTCACATTGAAAATAAAATGCTGACCCAAGAGAGGAGGCTATAGATTTCACATTGTGGGAAAGCAGGAAATCAAGGAACAGAAAGGAGCATAATTTAACAAGCTAGATGACTAAATCCATCCCTAAAATAGCTCTACTGAAAGCAAAGGGGCTATTTCCAGCAAGGATGAATTTGGGCCAGAAATATCAGTTATTGGATTGCATTAGCAAACAGAGCTTTACAGCAGGGAAAATTGCTTGGATCCATAGCAGGGAAGAGAAATGAAGTAGATATTTTTCAAGGCCACTGCCTCAGCCTTCTGTGATGAACTGGGGACATACCATGTCTGCAGTGTCCCTGCTGGAGTGACTCCCATCACCTCTCTGGATAAATAAAGCAAGAGAAAGGACAAAGTGTACTATAAAGAGATTAAGTGATGGAATTAAGAGACGGGGGAAAATGTGAGAACTCCTAGCTAGACAATCTGAGAGCCAGCAGATCAGATAATAACTCAGACAAACACATTGCCCTTCTCTCCATTTACATGAGGATGGGGTGAGAAACAGATGAGTTACCACATTCAAAGAAGAGTAGGGAAAGTGTTCAAACACCTTTTCCATGATAAAACCAAAATGGTTTGGATAGAAATAATGGAGCAGGTAGGGAAAATCAGTACTTTTAAAAATGGTCCTGAGCTTGACTTACTAACTCTGTCACAAAAGAACTCAAGGGAACTTTGTATGCTGTACCAGAAAGGGGGATGAGGGGGGGTGGTGGTGTGTGGAATGTCAGCAGCTGTGAAATTGCAGGCACTAACAGGGCCAGTAAGAGCTGGATAGCTGCTGCTCTCCGAATACTTTCTGCTGCCATTATGTTTATAAGCATTGACAACTGGGGGATTTTGTTCATTTATCTTCTGAAAGTATCACTTGATCAGAAAAAAAGGGGCGATGTGTTCTTGTGTTCAGAATTCACCCCAGTACNTCTCTGTCTGGAAATTTTGCAGAGTGTAAGTGACCAGATAGAAGAACATTGAAAGAGAGAGAACTAAGTTGTGGGTTCATTTATGAATTGATCATCAGGCTACATGTTTACTGTTGAAGTTTTGCCTTGTGAGGAAATGGCAACTCAGCCTGCTGACTCAACTTCTGAGTATATAAGGAAGACAATTCAACACTTTTGAAGGAGCACAAGAAAGCTTATAGTCAAGGATTTACTGTAAAAATAAGAATAATATATACTCACATAAAAACATGGCTTCAAAGCTACGTGGAAAATAATACTCTTTTAAAAAAAAAACAAACAAAAAAAAACCTAAGTATGTGTTAAGTAACTCTTCCCTACAACATCCCAGTATGTCCAACAGTTACTACACCACTTCTATGAATATATAAATTCCAACTGTATAGTAGGGATATATATCAAATAAATCCCCTGGTAATACCACATTGAGCAATATAATTTATCACTACCTTTTTTAAGGACCCAATAACACTTGTTACACATAAAGATGAATACAGACTCTAAACTGATAACCTTTGAAGATTATAGACATTAGGTAGTGATTTGAGCAGAATAAAATCTCAGAGAAATACATACATAGAGGAAAGGTAACTCAATAGCCACAAAATCCTACATAAAGTCAAGTCAGAATAAGATCTAGTTATTTTGGAAATCAACTCTTCAATTGAGAACCAGAGATCATCAAAATAAAACCCTAAAAGATAGAAGATAACTGTTTCTAGTAACACCTCACTATCTAGAAAAGGCAGGTGGAAAGAAGTCTTAAGTAGACTTGAAAGTCTTCTACTTTCATTTAGTATTGAAAGGTCTTTTCTATGTCCTTTTGCACCGCACCAGAAAAGATTCTTTAAAAATAAAATAATTAGCATTTGAAGTATTTCCTGTTTTCTAGACCTGCACTGGTATCCGTGGCCTTATGCTGCATACAGATTTTTCAAACTCAGTGTGAAACATACTACTGATATACATATATAATACAAATAATAACAGCTACTTATAAAGTACTGACAAAATGCAGGTATTGAGCAAAAAATTGGCTTTACATACAATTCAGTGTGCAACTATCATTCTCCAGTGCATGCAACATTTTTTTTGTTGCATAGTTCTTGAATCAAATAATTGTAAAGACACACATCTTGTTACAACTCTGTTCTGCTTTTACTGAAACCTTCTCTGTAAAGTATCTCTAAGATCTCTGTAATATTAAATCAGCTCAACCCTGCTACATTCACACAAGGTAACACTTGCTGTAAATGAGAAAACAAAGGCTTTTAAATTTAGACTTATGAATTTAGACATATTAAACATTCAGGCATCTTACAGGCTAAACCACCAGAAACACAGCTGTATGGTTTTATTTAAAAATCAGCTCTATGATTGTATACTTGCATACATTATGTCATACCACAGCTAGTAATCTGCTCCTTTGAATCGGGCTGGGTTGCATGTTGTGACCTAATGAAGTGCTTGAGAAGAGGACCAAGGAGAAACTCATGAGAGTAACTGTATTGTCTAACCTCCCAGATGAGTTTTCTCACCTAACCTCAGTCAGATTTCGTATGGTCAGCCTTAGCTAATCGTTCTCTTCTGCGTATTTATTTTAAACAGACCACTTAGCACAGGTCCCCACCAAGTATGTGAGTGAGGGCTTTCAGCTCTTACTGCAGGATGGCGTGTCCTGGTCACAGGGAATCAGGATGTGAAAGCGGTCTGGTACTTAATTACTCATAACTGGATTCAGCCACTTAAACCACCAGGTAATTTAAGGTGCTCTGGTCCAGGAGGAAGAGGAAAACGAACCATTGTAGCTTGTATTCTGAGTACGCTATAGGACTTTACCTTACAAAAACATGCTGATTATTTAGTGTCTAAAGCAGAGGAATAAGCCAATGCTAATGGTTGTTACTAATTAGATTTTTAAAGAGCTCACTGGGAATTTGTAGCTAAAAATTACTGTGCCAAACTCCAAAGAACTGGCCATATTTTAACTGCTTGACTGTGTGGCTGAAGCAGACAGAAATAGTCTTAAAATGTGGCATAATTATTTGGCTGTGTTACTAGCTACTACTCAATTATGCAGTAAAAGCTAAGAGTGTTATTTATGACTGTTCAGGGCAATATTTATTTATAATATGTACTCGGGCTTTCTGACAGAAGGCTGCCTTATGTGTGCTCCATGATTCAGGGGTACTAAAGAGGTCCCCAGATTTCATTTTATATGTATGGCACTAACTTCTTCCTGTATGGTAAATATAAGCAGTCACTCAAACTCATTTTTGGATCTAAGAGGTGGTCAACCATCAACTGAAAGAACAAGTTGATATGCAAATCTGCCGTGCAACTGACACCAACTTTGAACACTCCTAAGAAAACAGTATATATGAAATACCTCCAACACCTTCCTCCTCACTGAATTTCACAGAAAGATACATGAAGCTCCACAATGAATTCATGCAGCTATCAGTCAACACAGCTTTTCACAAGGTGATTCCACAAAAGGCATGGCTTTCACAAAAACAAAACTGCTGAGTTTGATTTTTTTACCAAGAATTTATTCCAGATCACTGTAAGCCATAACCAACCAACAGCTAAATTTCTTTATCCTGGATTTAGGAAACTCCCTTGAATGTAAAACCGTAAGTTTTGCCACAATGGCCACCTCTAAAGTTCATTCTGCAAAGACCTGCTTTCCAGCACACTGTGACACGGTAGCAGACGCCAATGTCAATTAACTAGCATAAATTCTATATAATGGTTGTTCTTGTGTAATAAGGTCAGAGACAAGCATAATGGTGTAACATGTGGCAAGGTCTGTTGGCTGTTGTTGAAATTATATTTAATATAACAGCATTCCAGGGGCTCTTCCGGGGAGACAGCAGAGAAGGGGAGAATATAAAGATTGCAAAGATTAACAGATGTGAACATTTGAGAGCATTTATGTTCAATGCCATATTCAAGGGCACTGCATCAAAACTATTAACGCATAGTAATCCAGAAGCAGACAAATTTGGGCAGGAAGTATGTGGGCAGGAATTAGACAGAATACAATTGTAAGTTGGCAAGAATTGTACACATAACTAAATTACTATACAACCATTCAAGACCAGATAGCTCGTGAGAAGTTTAGAATAAACACAAATTAACCAGAAATAGCCCTTTAGACTTGTTCTGCACATGAAGAGAACAGATTTAAACTACAATTCAAATGGTTTCAGGCTTATGCAGGCCAGTACTTTTGAACTTAGCAAAACCAATAAATAGCCTGACAAAAGATAACAACAAACCCCTGTTTCTTTTTTGCCAAAAACCCACCCAGCTTAAAACTGAGAGAAAGAGTCCTGATTTTCTACCAGCTCTCAGTTACAAGCGGTCCTGGTCACTTCTCCATTATTCAATCATGTTTATCTTTTTGCATATGTCTACTCCTACGGGACATAAACATTTGAAGGAATAGCTGCTGCTATTTGTGAAGTTCCTGACACAAAATTAGTAGACAGAAGGACAGCACATACCTCCTTCCCTTTAACACAAGACTTTGCACTTTAACTCTCTTAAAATCTGTTCTCACATCACGCCTCTACCTCTGGCTGCCTTTCACTGTCAGGATGGTTTAATGACCTGTCAAAGGGCAATGCACTCCACTGTTCTGGTGCTCTGGGCTTTATGGAAAGAGTATCCAGATTTAGGTTTGCTACGGTTATTCTGAAAGGACAGGGAAAAGTTTACTCTATCTTTTTTTTTTTTTCTCTCACGTTGCTGCTTCCGTCAGTAACATAACCCTTGCCACTACCGTATTGTGAAATCTTCTCAGCAGACCTCTCTAATCGCTCTTTTTTACACAGAGAAGCAAAACAACTGTGATGGGACAGCTGAGACAGCATTCTTCTATTTTCTCATGCCAAAGTATAAATTGTAAGGACTCAAACTGAGCAGCTTGCAATACAAAGGGAAAGTATATTATTGCATCAACCCCCATCATAAAGTAAGCAGATTGGGAACACTGGAGAATAAGCTAACTTGAAAACCTTGCTGGCTACCTCATTGCCCACAGGATTTTAGAGGCAGCTCAGATGAAACTGCCATCCTTACAGTCTCCAAAACCTCTACCTGTAATAATTTTCCTCTCATGAAGATTAGCAGGTTTTTGCTAATAACAATTTAAACCTCCCTGCAGAATCACAGCCTCTTATCTGTCACAGTTCAACCTGCATTTACTTCATGCATGTCCTCTTTTTCATGTTTAGATTAAAAACTCCATTTACTGTTTTTTTTACAATCACTCCATGCACAGATTCACAGGAAAGATTTCAGTGTCATTTTCATACTACAAAAAGGGAGTGATACCATCTCTAAATGTGATTCTATGAATTTACAAAAGATAAGGAAGTAAACAATTTGACTCTGAATATGAGGTGATATGGTAAATGCAACCTGCATATCCAGTTAAAAGCCCAGTTTTTAAAAGGTGCTACAAATGTAATTCTCATTAGGTATGGCTGGAACTTTGAATTTTCAGCCTCATGAGCCAAACTCAAAGGTGTTTAAAAGAAAGGTCACCAAAATGCCAATAGAAATGTGCTATCCAAGTTGCTGATCTTGACAGAGCTGGGTAACAGCCAGTACCGTACACATCACTGACATCTGGTAATGTATGAATAAAAATGTCATGCAAAAAGCCTTCCAAATTTACCCTTTTTAAAGTAGGCTTCCAAACCCAAAGCATGCGCCATGAGGAACTGAATTATTTTTCCACTTTGGAAGATGTAAAACATGCAAAGCATGAAGATTAAAACACTTCTGCACTTGGCTTGTGTCTCCCCGCTCTTTTGGATGACAAAAGTTGGCAAAAGGGACAAAACATTACCCTATCACTAGCCCTATAAAACTTTTATGGTAGCCATAATATACAAATCACTACATTAATATGAACACAGATCTATGCAATTTACAACTCTACTTCACCAGACATTCCAATTCCAATTCACAAACATAGGTGAATTTAATCCCACCCCTTAGCTAATCCTCCCACTGAGATTTTTTATTGGAAATTACTGTTCTGACCTACCTTTCCAGATGTCTCCTTGAATTTTTCAAAGGCTGGACATCAATAATGATCTTTTGGTTTAACAAATAGGACAACAAACACACACACTGGTGGACGAATGCTATCTTTCCATCAAACTGTCAGTGAAAACATACCAATTGTGTATCGCTTGGAAGAAACCCATTACTGTTTGAGAGATGCTCAAAAATTATACACTGGACAAGCATTTTCAGAGAAATCAAATGTTCAAAATTTCTGAAAGCCAAGTTCATTGAACACACAGTGATCCCATGACATGCTCCCTGCTACCCCAGCACTTCAGCTCCCTGGACACATCCATCCTGGCCTTTTCCATTTCGGAAGCCCCAGAACCTCCCTTCTCAAGCGATACAAGACAAGCAACATGGGCCCAGATGAAACAAATGAAAAGGCCCTGACTCTGGCCATACAATCATTGGCTTTCTTTTTGTTCTTCTATGTGCGTGCTTATACCACCTGTATACTTAATAGCTACAGTACCTTGCTAGCCTTTTGCTCATGATGGAGGGACCCCTTAACTTCTACAAGCCCTGTAATTCTCTGCAGACATCCTATTCTCCGCTCCCTCCATAGCCTATTTATTCTTATCCATCACAGTATTGCAGATGCCATTTACGTCCCTTCTTTTCCCCAAAACAGGAATACCACATATCCCCCAAATGTAAACAGACTTATCAGTTTCTCAGTTCATCCTCTGCTATACTTCTCTTATTCTTTCCCCACCACACAATCTTCACCCTGTTCATCTCTGAATCATCTCAGTCTTCACCTTTATTTTCCCATTAACTGACTCCAAGTCCCTAATAGGGGTCCCTGTGGTTTCCTTTTCTCTTCACTACTGTTAGTGTCTTAAGCATCTCAACAGCAGAGGCTGTATTCCCCATGGCAGACTTCACCACTGTCCTGCAAGGCTTTCTGAGCACAATGCCAGTTGTCTCTTTTCTCATTCTTATTATTAGCTGTTAGAAAACTAAAACATTCAGCTGTCAAACAGGCTTTAGAGAACAAGCAGAAACAATTAAGGGGAATGTTGTAATGATCACCCAAAACTGAGTAGTTCCAACTGCAAGCAATTGCTAAGGTGCTTTAGCGGATAACTGCTAGGATGACAGGAATGTAATTTCTCTCCTATTTTCTCTGACTTGATTTTCTGGGTTTGTAGTTACATTTAATCTTTGGATATGAGGAAACACGTGAAATTTTTCTCTTTCTAACATGAGGAAATGTATTCAATGGTTGAAAGAACATGACAATACCTGGTAATGGTCTAGAAAACAATCTAGAATACTCGAGGAATTTGAGAGAGGAAGATTGGGTAAAGTAACTTTCTGTGAAAGAGACAAAGGTTTCCAATTAACTCCAAAAGAAAAGATAAAAATTAACATCAAAATACTGAAGGAGTCTGGAAAGCTTCTCAAGGGTTAAAAAGTGGTCATGGCTGGGGGCCATAAATTGATTAAAACTCATAAACATAGCATATAGCAAAGAACATTTCCAATATAAACAAGACCCTCAGAAACAAAGGGAAAAGACTATTTCCTTTTCCTCCACAGCAGGAAACTGTTAGTAAACACATTCTCTGTAAAGGAAAGCTAGTCAAGAGAGCAGCAACAAGGGGACAAGGATGTGTCTTAATGGTAGAACAATACAGTTTACAGCACAGGGCTTACACCAACTGGCTTTCTTCTGTTGTAATTCAGAAACATTTTAACACACACAGTATTTTAATGTTAACAGAGCTAGACAAGCTTTATACAGCTGACTTGCTTAATATTCTCTCCCAATGTCTCACTGTCGGCTGTCTTCCCTTGGTATCTTATTAAATCTCTTCAGCGTTAGTTATTAAATTAATAGTAAAAGAGCAATACAGAAATGTAACCTATTCTTAATTCTTTTTCATTTAATGCACGACTCGCCTCAAATCCATTTCAACGGAGTAGCCTTCTTATTCACATTGTGATTCTATTCCTCATTGCAACATATAGCTTCTCTACAAAACTCAAATGCTAGCTTGCAGAACGTTGAATCCAATGCTGCAGAACCTTTCCAGGCCCCATCCCAGACCCCTTAAGCCCCAGATCCTGGTACTGACAGACAGCATTTCCACCAAATCTGTCTCACAAAACTCCTAGATTCTAGTTCTGGCCTTCAAATACTGTGAATTATGTCAAAGTATGAGGGTTTGGTTTGCTCATTTGCACCCTTTAAGTTCAGACAAACTGATGAACTTTGGAAAGCAGTGCCAAAAAAAACCTCATTTGAATTAAATTTCTATAGGGACAGTGAGAGAAGACTGTATTGGGCCAGTCAGCCAGCCAGGCCCATCCTTAATTTTTTTTCCTCTTAAACTACAATACTTGTCTAAAAAATTATATTTCTCTACAGCAGGATAATTTGTATTCTCTAAAGTCCTCCTGAAGGGCTTTCTACTTCTTCTTTTGTTTTTAAAGGACAAAGTTGGTAATTATCTCTTGACAAAGAACCAGTTTTCCAAAACAGGTGCACAGGTTAGATGGACTTCAGAAACACAAACAGGCAAGAACAGACTGAATTTCTATCGTAACAATGATGGTTACAACAGGAACAGCCCTTTTCCTAAACACAGTCATTACTATATTTAATGACTAGCTAGGCAGGACACAAATGATTCTGCTCTGTTCTACCTGGGACATTAACTAACAATCCAGTCATTAATTCCTGGTAACGACCATGTTTTTGAGGACTATTGCTGCAGGAATCTTCTGTCATAAAATATACATAGCAGTTAGCCATATCGCTACTCTTTTGATAAGAAAAGATGTTTATACAATGACACTAATAACACTTCCCTTTTACCAAACCTTGCACAGGGAAAGACCAGAGACCCCATAAGATATGATGCCATTAGCATCTCCTCACACACATGCTGACTTTTTCATTTCATGCACGTATATACATTCATCATCTCGAGACAACAATAAATTTCAGCCAACACTTGTAAGCAGTTATGCCTAGGTATCTGAAAAACAAGTGAAAACCACTGATTTTTATTTCAGTACTAGTTTTTAATAATAACATAAGCTATGTTAGGTTGTTAACAGAGGGAGAACAAGAATGTTTAGGAGTGTTTCTGGGCTCAGTGTGTGTCAAGCAGCAGAAAATTAATCTCTCCAAGGGCACAAGGTAAACCACAAAGATTGAAATTCACGCACCACATTCACTGCAGTTTTTCTGTCCTTGAACTTTGCTACCTAATAGTAAAAACGTTAACCTCAGGCACTGTTTCTAGAGGACGACACATTACAAGAGCAATCAAAAGTACTTACAGGTCCTTTGTGACAGGACAGGATAGCCAGTCAGTCCTCGTCAAGCTGCCTGGGTCCAAGAATCCAATAGTTTTGGATGGTCAGGAGAAGCTGTAATGTTGAGTTTTCTATGCTGTTTCTTCCCACCCCCTCAAAGGAATTAATGAGTGTTTTGTGGTTGTTTAGGGGTTTTTTTTGTTTGGTTTTGGTTTTATGTTTAATAAAAAATTTATTGGGAAGGGAGGAGGGGAAGAGACAGAGAGATCCTATAGCGTCTTGCATCAAAGTCTGACTTGCAACAATGAAGAAACTGAAGTGCTGAAAATTCTTCAGGAAATAATGACAAAACAGAGTTTACTCTGAAGAACAATCCCTAAACATAATCCCAATGAACAAAATGAAGACAACAGGCTGCATACTACAGACAAAATACAGTCCAAAAGCAGATATGAGACATTCGGCTCTCCATGAGAGTTAAAATAGCAGTACGTACCTTCTGGGTACTGAACAGCTAAGCAGTCAGATAGCTCATGTATCTTGGCCAGCAAATAGATAGGTGCTGACAGGGAAGCCAGATGGCATCCATCTTGTCCAAGTGGTTGGCTGCCTCTTAGATGGCCACCCCATGGTGCTTCTCTCCCTGCAGTAGATAGGCTGGCCTGCAAGTTAGTTGTACTATTGTATCTTGGAGCTTTGCCTCCTTTAGGGAGGAGTCGATGCCAGACAGCATGTCGAGGGAAAAGGAGAAAGAAATGGGAGTCTGGGGAGACACAACTTGATACAGGGAACAAGGTAAGAAGAATGGAGAGAAGGATGTACTACAAGACAAAAGGTAAAGCCTGTCACCTAGATCAGCTGGAATATATTTAACAGCTCACCTCTGCATTTGAGTTGGGAACTTTGACAACAAAAGAAGCTATATTGCCATTACAGCTCTTAATGGCTGCACAAGTACATTTACAGTATGAGGACACCTGACAAGGGAACAGGTAATTCTCTCTCCTGTCCTTTACCTGAAACTGCCAGAACTAAAGATGTCATTCCTAAGCAGTCAGAAAACCAAGATTTTTTTACTAGGTTTCCTAGTATCCGATCAGGACACAAATCCTTTCCTTTTTTTTTTTTCCCCCAGTTCACACAGTTGTAGTCTCAGTGGGGAATCAAATAACTAGATGATCTTGGAGACTAACTTAAGGCACTATGACTGATACAAAATGTACTCTGGTGGTTTGCAAGAAAAAACATGAGAAATAGACACCGGGTAAGGAAATCTTCCAGTTTACTGCTTCATCTCTAAGATCACAAGCACTGTAGCCGTGGCATCCACTTTTTGAACATTTGTTCATGAAATCCTTAAAATATTCTTTACTTTCATTTTTAGGATTTGTGATATTAAGTATTATTTCTTATTTTAAAAAAAACTACCCCATTTCCCATGCACACAGTAAAAGCAAACTCGTAACACTGCCTGCTGGTCTCCCATGAGGGTAAGGCAACACAGATCATCACCCCTACCACTTGATAATAATAAACAGCTGTAGTAGATGTCTGTCTTCTATGAGGAGGGTCAGCCCGACTGCCTCTGAAAGAAGTTTTCTGGTTTAAGTTAGATCATTCAATGCCATACAACACAGCACCATGAAAAAACAATTCTGTCAACTCAGCTGCAAAACTACAGAGCAATCGCTAGAGAAAACATTACAGAACTACACTGAGAACACCTGCATTTGTTTGCTTGAGTGAATACCGCAAGAGCAAAGAGCAAAGTAAGATCAAGAACATAGTATTCCCTTTCTACCCTCAAATGGTAATGTCAGGCACTTTTTGGAGTTCAGATCTAGCTAAACTATCACATAGATATAAACACGGTACCCTGATAATAATGGGTTTGAAAATGCCGGTTTCTGTCCTGACTTCAGCTGACTCATATTTGTCCTGCAGCCTGGAGAAGAACTTGAAACTAGACTACAGTAAAATGTCTCTTCTTCATTATAACTGCTTTTCCAAATGAGTCATTTCATACTGCCTGAGCTTTTCTCACTTAGCTAAAGAGATCAGAAGTTCAGCGGTACTTTTAGCATTTTACCCATTTTACTTCATACAGTGGGTATTGACTCAACAGTGATGTTAATGCTTCATTGCTCTACGTTGCAGGAGTAACAGTTTTGATCATGGCCAATGAGGACCTGCTTAGCTTTCCCACTAAGGATTTGCCTCAGCCCTATGCACTCTGTGACTCAGTTTATTGGCTTCATGTTCGAGTTCTGGTTTAATCCTGCTAGGCAGGTTCCCAAACAGAGCATCTTCCACTGACCTGGTGTAGCACCTCTAATATTCTTTTCTGCACGTAACAACTCCATAAATGCACAGCATCATACTCAGGTTTACATTTTTTCTTAAAGCTAGCCTATAAAAAAATCTTTACCTTCTTATGCTGTGCACACAAAACACAAACATAACTTCCATTACAGATTTAATCACTTGAACAGTAATGCAAAAAACAGAAAAGACTTGCACAAATAGCAATATGAAATTTTACCCAGGAATAATCATCTGAAACACCACGATCCTGGTTTTAGCAGCTTGTCTTTGTACTAAATTGCTCTCAAACCCTTTCTCACTGGCAAGGCTGCTATGATTTCAGTTTCATTAGAACTCCAGTCCAACCAACCCCTTTTGGTTGTGGGAGGTGTCAGGATGGGAAAAAAAAAAAAAAGGAGTGAAGTACTTTAGTGGCATATGTGACAACCACTTCAAAGCCATAAATCCCACCAAAGTACCTCAGAGAATAATGATCAGTCAAGACTTTAATCATCAGCAAAAGCTAGTTGAGAGAATAAGGAGGGTCCTAAGGGTAATAGCTGTAAAATGAAAGTGTCCACTGAGTGCATTTTTTTCATTACAGACAATTGAGCCATTTCTCAACCTTGTTTATCTTTAGCTTTTCCTGTTAGACCAGAGGGAGAATAAGGGATATTATAGCCATCTTCCTCCAGTGAAGTAGAAACAAAAATGCCAGAAACGCTTTAAGACAAACAATGCTGCTTTCACAGCTCTGGTTATGTGCCCTTTTTGGGGGCAGGCTTTCAGGCTGAGTTCCAACCCTTGGTCCCTTGAACATCAAGCATCTGGCTGAAATCCAGGCTCTGTTCTTAGCCCAGGATACACAGCATACTTTGGATATCCTAGCATGCATTTCTGAGTACTAAGCCACATAATCCCATTATTCACATTATCCCCAAGAATCTCATTGTCCCCTGAGCCTTGATCTGATCCTTCACTCTGTCTTTTGGCTAAAATGCTCCCCATCCCAGAACACTACAGAGATGTGACAGACATGTAAAGATCTGTCACATGGATCAGTTTTGCCCTTCTAAAATCTTATTGCTCAAGACTTTGTAGCGTGTGGTGGAAAAAAGTTTAAAAAGATTATCTGGAGATTTACTTTTCACTAGGGCCTGTAATGACAATTTTATCTGAAATAACTGAGCACCATTTGGTTTCCTCTTTCTTTTCCCTGTGAGTTTTTGCATAATAAATACCTTTCTGTTTTTTCTCTAATTTATGCAAAAGTCAAACAGCTGATATTATATCTGCATCTTTAGCAAAATTATCAGAACTACAAATGCTAGTAAAGTTTTTATAAACCAAGAGACTAAATTTTTCATTTAACTTTGTTGACTATTAGTTGGCATTTATAAGTTGAATTAATATCTATTTATTGATTATAAACATAAGAGACCAGAACTGATCAACAATCTGAAAGGATGTATTACCAACATCTCGTGTGTTACAGTTTAATAGCAACTGAAAAGATCAATACACAGCATACAGTCTATGGCTACACTGTAGCTGTGTTTCTGGGATGCTTTTAATCCCACGTACTTATCTTAGAAACTTGAAAATACAAAGTACAAAACATAAAATAATATCATTAAATTTTTCTGAAATTCTTACTCAAATAAAAAAAAAAGATAAATCAATACCTTATAAGCTCTTACTACTAAAGATAAAACTCTTCTTTGTATTTGAAGTAATTGCAAAGCCAAAGACCAGTATAAGTTTAAGTTACACTTTTGGCAGAACAACTCAAAGACGACAAGTGATTCAAACGTTAATAAAGAAGACATATTCACAAGCATATACATTAGAATAGATACCTGTTATGGGTTTGTGGGACACGTGGTCTTTTTGGTACCAGGGGAGGGAGCTGCAGAGGTGGCTCCTGTAAGAAGCTGCTAGAAGCTTCCCCAGCTCCAGAGTTGGACCCGCCTCTGGCCCAGGCCGAGCCCATCAGTGACAGTGGCAGCGGCTCTGGGAGAACAGATTGAAGAAGGGGAACCGGCAGTGTGCGGGTTGGGGAACATGAGAGGAACACCTCTGCAGATCCCTAGGTCAGTGAAGAAGGAGGGGGAGGAGGGGCGCCTGAGGAGGCTGATGGCCCTGCAGCCCTTGGGGAGACGGCAGGCTGTCCCCCTGCAGCCCAGGGAGGTCCGTGGTGGAGCGGAGGCTCCCCAAGATGGCCATGACTCCATGGGAAAAACCGCGCTGGAGCAGTGTGTAACTGGAGAGCAGCTCGCGGAAAGGACCCGCGCCAGGGAAGTTTGTGAGGAACTGCAGCCCGCGGAAAGGA
>VYZV01015964.1:18241-33165 GCA_013401275.1 Pandion haliaetus
GTGGGGAGCGGAGCCAAAACCCCCATCCCCTATTCCCCTGCGCCGCCGGGGGGAGGAGGGAGAGAGAACCGGGAATGGAGCTGAGCCGCTAAGGCGGGAGGGGTGGGGAGAGGTGTTCTGATGTTTGGTTTTCCTTCCTAATATCCTTGGTTTTTATTTGATTTGTAGTAAATGCAAAGGATTTTGTTTCTTCCCCATGTTGAGCCTGTCTTTTGCCCATAACCATAGGTGGGGAGTGATCCCTCCCAGTCCTTGTCTCGACCCACGAGCCTGCCTTTGGATTTTCTCCTCATCCCAACATGGCCAGGGGCGGGGGTGGGGGGTGAGTAAGAGGCTTCGTGGTGCTTTGTTACCGGCTGGGCTGAAACCGAAACCATGACAGCATCCCTTGTTAAAATAAAATAGTGTAGGAACAGCTATAATTTTTCAACCATCTTGGTTTACCACTGTTGTATGAAGTTGTTGGAAAGCACACACGTACATCAGATCCTAAGTTAAGTTATTTTTCCATACTTCAGTGAGTTAGGACACACTTGGAGTTGGCACTCAGCATCTTTAAGGAACTACAATCATTGTAGAAACCACTCTCTATCAAATTTCACCAAAACCACTCAGCTCTCAGTGGGAAGAATGTGGAATCTATTATTGTATCTTCCATTTCACCCCAAAATAATTAAAGAAAAAGCTATTTGTCTTTCTTTCCCCCTTAGGAACCATATTCTGATCTTGTACGGACTCAATAAGACTAGGTCACTTCAGTGCATAAGGAAAGGATACGGTAAAGTTTTTCTATTTGCTGAAATTCTTAAAGACAAAAGAATTCCACCTTATTTGGTTTCTTTTCCCCCATTTTTAACTTTCTTCTAGTGTAAATTTAATTAAACTACAGAATATAAGATCATGCATTTTTAGAAGTAAGAAATATTGAAAATAGGATGCTTGCATAACAAATCTTTTCAGTTCTAATTTTTTTTAGTTAAATAAACTTTGATTGAAAAAGTCCTCATGAGAATGGCTTATAATCCCATGTCTTCTAAAAATATTGTTTAGAATAGCAAGTGTTCATTTACTGCTGTAAACAAAGTTAGCAGTTACTTTTACAGGAATGAAGGGGGTATGTACCTCGTTCCCAGTGGAGCTATAACCTTCTCAGCATCACTGAAGTGTAAGACAGGAAGCAGAAAGAAAAAATCACTAATACATGGGTTTTTTTAACCAAAACTTTCTAGTCCATCAGCAACTGGTCATTGTGGGAATTTCCTCCTTCCCCCACCGACCAGTTGCTCATTCCTATCCTCCCCCTGCAAATCTTTTCATTTCTTTAGGTGTGCCACATGACCAGTTTACAGGATTACAACCTATTAGGATGTAGAAAACAATGTGGTGGAAATCTCACCTGCAGCAGGATACCCATGAGTAGCTGAAAATGGAGCAGGGGAGCTGTAGGGGTACTTTGAATTACAATGAAATGTAAACCAGCTGTATTTGGTAAAAATGGCAGTTCACAAGCCCTTGACCACTTAACAGCCCATTCAAAATTAGCCACTGTGCAATTATCTTGCACAAAGACAATCTTTTTCACATTAAGAAAATCCAAGGAGAGTTACATCTTCCAAGAAGAGAGAAAAATCAGTAATTTTTTAGGACTTTCAATTGTATTACATCTTATAGGCTCTCCACTTCCCTGTGCCTTCTTCCCTTGCACAGCACACAGAAAACAGTATTCTCTTAAAGACAAACTAGAGAAGATTGTACTATTGCAGTTCATAGAGCATTACACAGTATGCACCAGCAGCATAAATGCATACAAAGATTTTGGAAAGAATCTGGGAAGGGCTTGAGAAGTGGTTTTTCAGGTGTGATCATCTCAGTAAGAGAAATATTTCACAACCACTCTGGTTTTGACATGTGATAGAAATCTTCAGGGATCACCCCTCTCAGATCATATTCTGCAATCCAGCAAGAATTCAAATATATCTAGGTCACACACAACACTGCATCCACCCCACACACACACCTACCTCATTTGGCCCGACAACTGTAAATATTTTACCATAGGGCTTTATATGCTCGCCTATTTCTTCAGGATATTTAGAACAGTAAATAATCATTTGGCAGTAAACAGCTTATAATAAACATTTTTCCCTCACTCTAGCACTGTTGAAGTCTTGCTGTTTGGATCTTCTTCTTGTCTCCCTGCCAAACAGAGGATTTCCTCATTTTAAAAGGTCTGTTTCCTCCCTGGTACTAGGCAAACTATCAGAAGTTATTGACAAATCCTAGAGGGCACCAAATCTTCTCTTGGCAGCACTAATTTGCTTGTTTCATTCCCTGTATGTTTATCTTTGATTTCAAAGATTTAATTCCTGATTAGCGTTCAGTGTAAAGTACCTACAACCGCTGGTCCACCCGGCTGCTCAGTTGGCCACGTGTCCCATTAAAGAGCTCAGTCGCGAGCCGTGCGCTTGCAGAACATCACTCCCTTTTCTGTGCCAGTTAGGGAAGCTGCATGTAACCCTGCCCGTCACAGAAACACATAGGGAAAAGTTACTCTAAACTGGATTGTGGTGGGGAAGAGGCCAAATCCAAATATTCTCCTCTAGCGATTAGTCACAGAAAGAGCAAATCAAACCCTTTGGGTGTACACATTCTCAGGAAATTTAGATGTGATTTTTAGCCAATGATCCTTGTGGGTCTGAGAATTCATCTTTATGAGAGTAGGCAAAGCACTCGGCATGCTACAGGAAAGAGAATTCAATGGAAACATTCAAGATACACGCCGTTCACATGACAGATGGAGGATTCCCTTTGAATGATGATGCGACCTTCATGGTATTCATATTATTATTATTCATATACAAATTGCAGCAGAAAATGTCCTTCCAAAACCAAAGTGTTGCTGTACTCATAGTGGCTATTTAAGGAACAGTATAAAATTGCTATGCAACTATTTACATATCTAACATGTTCCCGTGTGCCTCAACTGAAGGGTACACATTAAACCAAGCTGATGGATTTATTTATTTCTGTGGTGCAAGGTACCTACCAAACATTCAAGATGGCAGGATCCACAAGTCATTCCCTATGGGAAAAAAAAGTCACTGTAGTGTAAGAGACAGCTCATCGTTACAAGTGATGTTTTATTCCATATTTCTTGTTTATTTTTCCTTCTCTTTCTCTGTGTCTAAAGAAAGTACCGGATGTAAATGCTGTAGCAAATTATGATCATAATCAAGCTGCATAAAAAGGAATTTGAAGAAAGATTTTTTTTTCCTCCACTCCTTCATGACTGGGGTGATATTTTAGGCAAGCTGAAAAATCCATAAGGTTGAGTACAAAATAAAGAAATAGAATGTGATGCTGCTGTAACCAGAGGGTCACATCACTGTCGTGTAGCAAGAAGAAACTGAAACGCTTGTCTCCATCTACTGCTTGGTCATATAGACTGCTAATAAGGATCTCAAGGGGCAATCATAAAAAGCAGCACCCTAGGTATAGCCTGACTGTCACCTGATGGACATGCATGAAAGCCCCGGATTTCTCTTGCCTGCAGGGCAAAGCTGAGAGAAAACTCAGTGTTGTGATGCTCACAGAATAGAGATGAGCTCAGAAAGAGACCTTCAGTTTCTGTAACTATTCACTTAACATGAAGCAATAGCACAATATTACACAAAACCACCAGGAAATAGACCTTTTTCTGTCAACATAATAATTGACAGAAATTCTGTCTATAATGACAGAATATATTGACAATTGATAAATATAAAACTCAATATAGAATTGAGTTTTAAAGTAAAGGGAATCTGAACCTCACAGGAAAAAAATTCGTCCTAATGTTGATGGCTTGCAATAAGCCCCTCCCTAGGGCTCCCTCCTCTCCCACCCAAGGACGTGTCAGTGAAAGCTGCGTGTAGTGGTTTAAGCCCAGCCTGCAAGTAAACACCACGCAGCCACTTGCTCCCTCCTCCCTCCCAGTGGGATGGGGAGGAGATCAGAAGAAAAAGGTAAAAACCCATGGGTTGTGATAAGGACAGTTTAATAGGACAACACAAGGAAAGAAGTAGTAGTAGTAGTAATAATAATAATAATAAAATAGAATATATGAAGCGAGTGATGCACAATGCAATTGCTCACCACCCAGAACCTGATGCTCAGCCCATTCCTGAGCCAAGATCTCTCCTCCTCCCCCTGGCCAGGTCCCCCAGTTTATATACTGAGCATGACATTCCCTCCCAGTTTCTCGTGAAAATTAACTCTATCCCTGCCAAACCCAGAACAATGCAGAAATTTTGAAACTACAGACAAGGATCAAGTTAGTGCTCAGAAGCGCCAGATAGACTTCCCCACAGCCTGGAATGACTTTTTACAAGGAACTTCATTACCTGCATGGCTGCTATAATAATGCTTCCCTAACTCACAAACATCCAAAGAAGAAAAAAAAAAAAAAAAGTGTTAGAGGATTAGAACTATTTAGTCACTAAGTTTTTGGATGTAGTCCTAGTTTATAATCTAAAACAGACCAAATGGAAGGCAGGTTCACTCTTTTTATAAAATCAGATATAGGTGCACAGAATGATTATGGCATGCGTTTCATTCCTAACATCTGTTTTCCAGAGGCAATCCTCTAGTCCTCAAGGACAGTTTTGAAAGCAAATTCCCCCCTCAAAGGAAAAAAAAAAAGTGATGTCACATTATCCACTAGATTACATATGGTCTAGATTGAATTGGCCTTCCTTGGTGTCCTGGTTTCAGTGGAGTTTGAGTGAGCGGCTACATGGTGCTTAGTTGCTGGCTGGGGTTAAACAACGACACTTGGTGAGGCAAGGGAAACAAAACTAAATAAAAAAGAATCTGTTAAAGTAAGAAAAGCCTCCATCAGCGCAAAATCACATGGCAGATATGAATACAGTTTCTATTGCTATTGGAGGGGTGGGAGGGAGAGAAGGGTATTTCAGGGGGTTTGCTGTTGGTTTTTGTTTGCTTGTTTTTTAATTCCACTACTGCTGCTTGAAGAGATGACAGCCTAATAACATCTGCCTAGAACTGGATTGTAAGTTTACATTACACAGCATGTGTTCTGTCATTATTGTACTGTATGGTAGGATAATGGTTTTACTACACACTGCCACAGGCAGAAGATGCTTCTGAAAATCACTTAGGAATCAACACTACAGAAGATAATCTGATTTTTTTTTTTTTTAAACTATTATTACTTACCAAGATAAAAAATCAAAATTATTATTATTCAGTAAGAGAAGCTACAACTTGCATGTTTCCCTGCCATGCCTCTCTAGAAGCATCCTGGATCCAAGAACATTTGTTAATGGATCAGTGCAACAAGCTGCCTGCTTTAAAAATACAGCATATCAGTGCCTTCAGAAGGCATTAAAGTTAAGGGAAATAAAATACACAACTCAAAGCTCACATCTGTTATCTAGAGTTGGGTCACATATTACTCCTCAGGTCTCAAAGTGAAGCCATTTTCAGTTACGATGAGAAAACTGTGTGAAATAAATTCCAACACAAAGACTAGGAACAGAGTGAATGAAACCAGGGACATGTGAAAGATTAAAAAAAAAAGTACCTGAAATAAGGAGAAAAGGACTCATCTGGTTTTAGAAAGAGAATTTGCCCTTACAGTGCCACATTTAGAAAATGTAAGACTCTACTGAAAACCAGGATTATATTAAATATCTGGTTTCTCCTAATGAAAAAAAACAGCATTGAGGAAAGAGGAAAATGTGGAATGCATTCCTACAAAATTATTATTTATCATCTATTCTCTAATCAAAAGCCCTCCTGAGCACTGCAGAACTGAATGATCAAACATACTACATCTATCTTAGGTATTGATCACTTATAAAAGACTGTCTTTGTCAATTCAGACAGTAAATCGATGCCATAGTTGCAACATGATTGTAAATTTAGCCAAGTCCAACAGTTATTAGGCACTGGTACACCTAGGAACAGGAGAAATGTACACTAACACCCCGAATTCTAAATGAGGGGACAAGTACAGGAGAGCACACCACTGCAAGCATCCAGGTCTGTGCATGCTCTTCCTGTAGCTCTCCCCATCCCCAGGCCTCTCACGAATCCTTTAGGAGACAGAATATTAGGCCAGATTGACCATTGCTTTTTTGGCCCAGAGAAGCATTTGCTATGATTCTCCCATCACTAACTTTTACCTTCTCGCTAGGCAATTGCAGAATAATCTCCCAGCCACAGGATGGAGAGAATAGGTAACTTTAAGGAAAAGCTGCCTAGTTTCTGTGATGCAATGCAACTTGTCTTGTCTGACCTGTTTGTGGCTTTGAGCTAATAAGGTGCCTTCTGTAGATACTGTCCTCCTGTAACTTCCCCATCAGAAACACCATCTGGTGCTTACAGAAGAGAGAAGGGAGAAGTGATTCCTCCTTTAGCCTTCCTCAGGTGTGCTGTAAATTTATTTTCAACTGCCTAACGACTCAATCTGCTTGAAAACCCAAGATCTGACCATTCTGTGCAGCTGGAAACTACTCAGTCACTGAGCAAGGTGATGACTTTCACCTCTCCACAGCAGATCATCATGAAGTCCAGTATAAGGTTTGTATACAGTTCCAGTAAAATCTTCAAAAACACCACCAAAATAAATTACATGGCATCCTAACATTCAACCATAGTATGAGTTTTCAATACTGTATTTGACAGTACTTTTCAGAAATTTCTTAGCTTGATGTCATTAAAAAAATCCACTTCATTTGAACATCTTACTTTCAGGAAAACAAAATAAAGATGACTAGCAAAATTATACTATTAGTTATTATATAGGGCCCTGCCACATGCTTTGCTATTCCCTTTTCTGAAGTCATCACTATTAGCAAACTTCAGACAGCAGCTCTCATTTAATTTATAATATCCAGCTTGATTCTAGACCTTATATGGTTTAAAGGGCACATACTGGAAATCACATCTAATTGATTACAGCTGACTGAAATCAAGTTAATGTTTTGATAAAACCAAAGATGTCATCGTTGTTCTGCACCAAGCTTGGCATTGCATTTTCATCCCTCTGATATCAGAATAATAAAAACCATTAATCATTCAGGGAAAAAATGCCCAAAACTTCTGGAAGGGAAGCAACAGCTAGAAATATTGTGCTGAAGATGGAAACATTCAGGGTCTGTTGGCTCTGGAATTTAGATCCCTTCAAACCAAGTATGTTAAGAAGTGTAATGCTTTCAATACTACCCAGAATATGCTGTGTGCAAGGTGTGTTGAATTACTGTGAATTAATACTACAATTTTCAAGGTAAGAGCTAACTATATTAGGAATGTATCACAGAATGCAAAATGCAACACTGCTGTAATGCTCCCTACTTACTCTTTTGCCTGCTTCCCTGAGCTACCTGCCTTTTCCTTTTCACAGGTAGTAAAGCCAAAAGGAAGTATTTAAAGTTTCATTTAAAAAAAAGTGGCTGTATGGGGCTCAGTCCATTTGTCTTGTAAGAATGAAGGGTTAAGCTTATGAGGAGTTCAAGCCTACCTATGTAATACAAAAAAACTCCAACTTCAGCCAACCATCCAATAAAAAACCAATATGGATACGCTGATGCACGCCAGTGAATTACTAATAACTAAGAACTCAGCATATGCGGTTCAAGACTTTGGGATTTAGAACATTAATGAAGAATTGGAAAGCTTCCCGTAATTTATCAAACGAACACAAACAAGCTCCTCTTGTCTAAGAAAAGTGGGTGGGTAGTGCAGGTATAGCACAATACTAAGCTTCTAGGAAGAGATAATGCACATTATGTTATTATCTCCCTTTCATTTGACCCTGTCAGTTATAGGGCTTCCAGAATCACTAATTTCTGTTAATAGTTGATGTGCTGCCACTATAGTAGAACTAGGACTGCCACCAAACCAATCAGTATTATTTCAGCCCAATGTCTTGTTCCCACGCTCAG
This sequence comes from Pandion haliaetus, assembly GCA_013401275.1. NCBI lineage: Eukaryota > Metazoa > Chordata > Aves > Accipitriformes > Pandionidae > Pandion > Pandion haliaetus. The sequence continues at coordinate 26,191 of VYZV01015964.1, forward strand.
TACTATTAATCTGCTACTTAGATTAGAAGCAACCCAGAGCCGAAACCAGTTTCTTCCTGTTCACTCAACACATGGTAGAGCTGGGTCGTGACTACTGCAATCCCACAGCTGACAAACACAGTTTAGGAGATTTCAACTCAATTCCAGCCACTCACTGATACTTCTTAATACAGATTAGTAACCTCTTAAGCAAATATTCTTAGGAATGTACTTGAAAAAGAATTTCTGAAATTACCTAATAGGAAAAAAAATGCAAAAAGCTGGGGGAATGAGAGGCTGCATGAGAGCAGAGTTCTACTGAATTCACCAACAGAGAAACAAATAATTTCTGGGATTCCGGTGTACTGTAAGTATAGTAGAATTCTCTGCCAGCAGAGATGAGCAAATAATGCTAATTACAAACAAGCCTTCGTTCTAATTAAAAAACATCAACCCTCTATTCACATTCCCTACATTTCTTTCCAGTTGGGTATTCTGCTGTATGAGTTTATTCCTGAAAAAAATTGCCAAAATTATGTTTGAACTCATTTAATTAAAGTTTGTAAAGTGCTCTAAGATCTGTAAGCAGAGAGGTGCTACGGAGGTAAAGCATTGTCTCAGACCTGCAAAAATAAGAACTTACCCATTCATCAACCAAATGAGATTTCTCTCATTGATTTCAATGGGCTTTGAATAAGGTCTAATTCCCCACAAATGTTACATTTTGCTTAGAAGCCACGTGCTGAAGTAAACACTACTCCACTATATATCTACCACTAGTTGAATTACAGTGTCAGCTGAGGAATGTGTCCTTTTTTACATGGATTTAAAGATTTCTGTTATTTTCATACGCAAGTCAAAGTTCATCTTCAAAGTATTAAGACTTCATCCAAGCTCCTTCTGTTATCTTAACAGAGATAATTGATTTTCTTACTTCCTTCTACAGAAAGAATTCAGTGTGATAATGAATTCCCAAAGAACGCCCCTGACAAAGTTAGAATTATTAGAAAATCATTGCAGAGATGGCTTCTTTTTCTGAAATACATCGTTGTAATTTAGAGCTCAGTGGGCCTTTCTGAATGCACATAGGAAATGTGACATGGCCTAAATTGACGGCATCAAGGGCTAATAGAGAGCGCTACGGTCAAAAAAAGAGCATGCAGTTTACACTCTTAAGCTGGCTGGACTTAATTCTCTGGAACTACAGATCTCAACTGCTACTAAATTGTTAACTACTAAAGAAGCCAAGTGCTGGGATTGATCCTCCCATTGTTCATTTTGATTTGAACTTCCTGGTATTTGAAGAACATAGGCTGCTTATGAATTAAGGATGTATTATTTTTTTTCTTTCCTTGTTTCTCAGGAGGGAAGGAGCCTTTCAGAGAGCTGTGCTTATACCTCCTGGTAAGAATCTTCACAAAGAGATCTGTGTTTTTACCCTGAATTTCTGCCTCATACGTGGCTTCCCTGACCACCTATTTCAAACCTGCCACCTCTGTTGTTCAGTCTTTATTGTCGAGCTCTCATTAAGCCCTGTCCCTTCCCCCAAGCCCTCCATCTGTGACTGCACAGAATATTTTCATTTCCTTCTCATAGGCTTCCTAGCTATTAGTCCTCCCATTTAATGTTTTATGAACTCTACCTCTGTACTGCCTTTAATACCATCCCCTTTCTGTACTTGGTTTGCTTACCTTTGCATTTCATACAGGACTAAATATATTAACAGTCTTAGTGACTATAAAAACATCTTTTGAAACAGTCCTTCAACAATGAGGCAAAAAAATTGCCAAATACTATATACGAGAAAAAGAAGAGAGGGACTCACTATGAAACAGAGCTCCAGTACTTACAAACTTTAAAAGTCTAAGAATGTTTAGAGATTTTTAAACCACTTGCACTAATACAACATGAAATTTTGACAAACATGAAAGGTACTCAATGTCTCGTAAAAGCATTACCACCTGTCCCCTGTGTACATTAAAATCTTGTTCTGTCCTTCAGTCCTGAGTATATGTAAAACATACATTCAGCTACAGAATTTCCTTTCTCTTTCACTGTGCTAGTTCAGAGAATCTACTTTATAAAAATATGCACTTAGTGTGCTGCCCCTCCATGCACACTGCATGGGCTTTTACTAGGTATCAGAAGATAATATAGATGCAAATGAGGGTCGTAATCAGTGACAGAGCCTAGCTGAAAGCAAGTAACTACCAGTGTATCCCAGGGATCAATACTGGGTCCAAAACTGTTCAACATCTTCACTAATAACACATAACCCCAGCAAGCCTGCTGATGACACTAAGCTGCGAAGAGTGGCTGATACACCAGAGGGTTCTGCTGCCATCCAGAAGGACCTCAGCAGGCTGGAGAAAAGGGCTGACAGGAAAGGTTCAACAAAGTGCAAAGTCCTGCACCGGAGAGGAAAAAAAACCCATGCACCAGTGCAGGGCTGGGGGCCAACCAGCTAGAAAACAGCTCAGCAGAAAACTACCTGGGTGTCTGGGTGGACACCAAGTTGAACATGAGCCCTTGCCACAAAGAAGGCTAATGATGTCCTGGGGCTGCATTAAGCAAAGCAATGTCAGCAGGTTGAGGGAGGTGATCCTTCCCCTCTACTCAGCACTAGTGAGGCCACACCTGGAGTATTGTGTCCTCAGTGTGAAAGAGACACGGAAGGACTGGAGACAGTCCAATGAAGGGCCATGACGATGATGAAGGGACCGGAGCCCCTCGCCTATGGGGAAAGGCTGAGAGAGCTGGGACTGTTCAGCCTAGAGAAAGAAGGCTGAGAAGGATCTTATCAATATCTACAAATACCTGAAGGGAGGGTGCAAAGAGGATGGAGCCAGGCTTTTGTCCGTGGTGCCCAGTGAGAGGACCAGAGGCAATGGGCACAAATTGCAACACAGGAGGTTCCCTCTGAACATCAGGAAGCACTTTCTCACTGTGAGGGTGACCAAGCAATGGCATGGGTTGCCCAGGGGGATTGTGGGAGTCTCCCTCCTTGGAGATATTCAAAAGTTGTCTGGACATGGTCCTGGGCAACAGTCTTAGAGGCCCTGCTTGAGCAGGGGGGTTGGGCAAGATGATCTCCAGAGGTTCCTTCCAACTTCAACTATTCTGTGATTCTGTGAAATGTTATTATTTAGATCAGAAATTAAAAGGTGGTTTAAAAGCCATATTTTACACAGTGTGCAACATTAAAAGTGGATGCCATGTGCCTTCATACCAAATGATTTAATCCCCTACCACATAAATAATGTTTCCTACATCTAAACCTAAATCAATTTGTTCATTTGTTTTATGTTCTTAAACAGTCATCAGGGAGGTGTGAAATCACTGGAGGTTTAGTTCTCAGTAGGCATGGGCCTTTATAAGAAGAGTTTACCTTCTTAAGTGATTATAATTGGACATTTTATTGTAAGACTCAACACAGTATATTACCTTAAAATGCAAATCTTAAAGTCTCTGGGAACTGAGATCACATTTATACAACTGGATCAGAGAGTAACTGTATTCTGTGTGGGGGAGAGATTGGACTTTAAAAAAAAAAATTCAATTTAATTTTTCACTGAAAACAAAAACAAAACTTAGTGAATTACTTTTTTTAATTAGAAATTGCACAAATAGAAAATTGCAGGGTGGTGGCATTTTTTGTTTGTTTGTTTTCTTAAGTGAAGAAGTATGAAAAGTTCATTTCCTGGGCGACAGAAACATGTTCATTTTCTGTCTTTGCCAAGGTAAAATCATTACTATGCAGACCATGGCATTAAACAGACAAAACTCGTTCACCAACATGACTAGATTAGTAGATTGCTTACTAGATTATTTTTTTATGGTGGCCAAATTGTTAAAGTAAGGAGACCTTGTTCCAGAAAAGCAGGGTAAACTCAAAACATTTCAGAAACAGGATATTTCAACAAAATTTCATTTCTCCACCTAATACATATACATAATTTCTAATCATCCACTGACATTCCAATCAAGATTTCAAATCTTTTTGTACAACCTTCAGCAATTCCACGATTTACAATAAATGTCAAAGACTGTTCATCATAGCCACTCAAATGAAAACAAAAATACAAAGGACTTCAACTTTTTTTTTTCAGTATCTTGCAAAGTATTTTCCCCTGAAGAAAACCATAATTATATATTCACTTATCCACTTAATGATCCACAATGATTTTTCACTTAATATGTGTAGTACCCATAAATCAAATGCCCAGAGAAAATCCTCAAGTATAAGCATAACCTACTATGCAGACCACAAGACACACAGTTCTTCAGATAGTGCTGCATTGGCATGCAGGAGGTCATCTGTGCCCTTAAGTACCCATTTGCACATACTAATGTGAGAAGTAACACATTCTTTTTAATATGGGAATTGCATTGGGAACAGAGCTTAGCAGACTCCTTTGAACACACATGTCAATGTCAAGAAACTGATAAAAGTGTTACACGTTTTTGAAGCATCTCTGGCACTTGGCATAACGATATGGACTCTATTCGTAAGATTTAATAGAGGTGTAACTTTACAGAAGCACAGAGAAGAACAAGGCATATAGCCAAGAACTGAATTTCTAGCTCAGATCCAAAAATAAAAATGTCCTTTTGTTTTATTTTTTTAATTACAACTATTTATTTTTTGTCAGGGGAACAGCATGACCTCACCTTTGAGAATGAGACCAGGGAAAGGGAGAAAAGGGAACTTAATTACTATTAAAAAAAAAAAAGCCCATCTCACAATCACAGCCAGTGTCCCCCAAAAACTTGAATGCCTGGTGTGATTACCCTCTCACCTACGTTCCAGGTCAGACAAGAAAAGGAAAACACTCATTAACATCAGGGAAGCATATTGCGTTCTTCAAAGATCTTGTCCACATTCTGACAAAAGAGTTGTGGTTTCCACTGTAATTCAATGAAAGCTGCCATGATATTCACTCTGAACTACCTTGATGTTTACCTGCTCTTCACAGACCAGATTCTGCTGAAGATTGAGGCTTAGTATCAAGTGATGATCTACACATTTACCATTCAAATTTTTGATGTGTACATTGCTTTCCAGAGCACTGGCGATTAGAGAAACATCAAAGTATTGGCCGCTTTGTTAAATGTTTCAGATTCAGTCCTTGTTAGCGCTGTTGAGCCAAGGCTGAGAAAGGGTATGTAGAGCATGGCAACTTGGCCAAAAATAGAGATTAAAGGCTACTGAGCACAAGATGAAGAGCTACTGACTGAACTGCTTCCAGTGGTGTACTGATATAAGATTTAACCATGAGGATGACTGACCTCTCCAACAGCTTCTGAAAATAACACTATTTCTTATGTCCTAAAGTTCAGTCGTGTACACAGTACACCCACTGAAACTCTGCCTTTCCAGAGGAGTAACGGATGCTGTTCAGTACAGAATGGATACCAGTTACTGCAAGTGCCACCAAGTGCAAGACATATTGAAGCAAAAATATAAAGTGTAACTACTAATCTACCATTCATTACATCTTTAATGAATGCAACAATTATGAAGACAGCAAAACAATGTCTACTAGCAACAATGTATTTGTAAAGTACTATCCATCTACAGATGCACACAAACAAAAAGGGAAAAGCAGTCTTCTCCATTATCTCTTGAGGGCTATCAAGGGAACACAAACTGTAAATATCTAATTGTAACAGATGCCAGGCCTCATGAATATATCAATTTTCATCCCTGAACAGGTATTTTGAACAGCCCAGTGGGAGAGTGCACATTTCGATAAGTATCCACATGCTCCAAAACCAAGAACATTTCTTATTTGTAAGAGGACCACTGCATTAGAAAGATTATTACAGGAAAATACTCAAGGGAGAAGTCAAGCTTTCCCTTGTAATTAAACTTTATTTGAAATGGGAAAAAAAAAAGACTTTCTAAAAGAGAGACTTCTAAAGCTCTCAGAATAGTTTTATCTCCTAATAGTCGTTCAAGATTTAGCAAACATTTGTAACATTTGACTTTGCTCAAAAGCAGAGAACTAGCTTGGTTCTTCCTTTCCAGAAAAAAGGGGTTTTTTTTCAGTCTAATAGGACAAACAAAAGCAAAAAACACTCTCCATATTAGAAATGGTGTGGGCTTTTCCTCTCACTCACATGAACTACCATACCACCATCTTTCCTCCATTCAGATGCCCAGAAGCAGTTCTTAAAGAAAAGGTCAAATTTCTTGTTTGGGTATTATCAACATGAGGCCAATAGCAAAAGAACAGTGATATAATACATAAAACTTCTCTTTATTCTACATAGCACTTTTCATTAACCTGTTCTCAGAAGATATTATTTTTAAGAATACTCTTTCCATAAATTATTTGTGTGCAACATGCAAATTCAGAAAATTCTCAATCTTGACATTCCAAGTGTTCTTTTTCCCAAATGAATCACACCTCCCTCTGAATTTGTTTTTGAGGGGTGAGAAGTATTTCTAGAATTTCTGATTTTTTTTTTCCCCACTGTTTTCAATCCACAAATATTTGAAAACTTGTTCCAAAGTAAGACTTCAAAATTCTCTTCATGACTGGAGTAACTTGCTGCACAAGGGAAAACTGACAGAGGAGGAACAATCAGATGAAACAGATGAAAAGAAAGCTCTGACCCAGTGGGAAAGAGGTAGAGATCTTTCTCAAACTTAAGGAGAAAATGTGAAAAAGTAGAGAGATTAATCTAAAGGAGAGGAAGCAAATATGATTTAAGTGTCAGTACTTGAACTTGAGCCAGATATGAGACACAAAGTAAAATGNTATGAGACACAAAGAAAAAGTTAAAAAGACAGAAAAAAAAAAAAAAGCACTAGCTATAGTTACCATTTCACTTCTGAAGACCTCATCGGGGAATTACAAGTGGTTTAAATAAGAAATGATTGGATGGAGAATGATTTGTGAATCCTTCTACCTGTTGTAATATGATGACCTAGTTAAGACAAAATATGAAAAATGGGATAGCAAGGACTTTTGTTCTAATATTCTGTTA
>VYZV01015967.1:4103-26107 GCA_013401275.1 Pandion haliaetus
GGCGGAGCCGCGCGGCTCCGAGCTGTCAGCGTCGCGACGGGCGGAGAGGGGAGGCGGAAGGCGCGCGGGAGGAGTGGGCGCCGCTGATTGGCGGAGAGCGACGCCGCGGGGAGTTGGGGCGGGGCGAAGCCGGGCGGGCGGCAGGTCCAGTCAGGGATGGCGGGGCCGCGGTGGGCCGAGGGACTGCCTGCACGACGCCTGGTACGGGGCACGGCTGGCCTTATTGTTTTGGGGTTTTTTTTGCCAGAGTTTTCCCACGCACACACGTTGATACCCCGCGTCTTGGGCTTGTGGCAGGTGTTTCATTAGGGTTAAAGTGCAGGTTTTGAGTGGGCCTCGCAGCATTAAGCACGGCTTGAGCGCTGCTGCAGTCCCACCGGCCTGTGGAAAATGGGGCATCACTGTAGTTCTGTCTCCAGACGGGTAGCACTTACCCTGTGTTTTGGCTACCTGGTATTAATCTTGCTATGCCCAGCTAAAAAAGGAAAGGCAGCTTGTTCCTTTTCCTATGCCTTACTCTTTGAAGTCTCACGGATGTCAATTCTGCCTCTGAATCATGTCACCAGCAGGCGTATCCCTCCGGGGAGGCTCACAAAATGGCATGATGCAAGGCATTTTTATTTATGTTTTGTGTTTTCGTCGCAATGCATGCCTGAGAAATGAGGGTGCCACCTGAGGCAAAGCTTATATGAGCCCGGAGTTAAACATAGGTGATTCAGGGAAGGGCAGTTGCTGTAAAAAGGGAAGAATGTTTTGAAAATGTCAGATTCTGGAAGTTAGTAGTGGCAGCGTACCTCTGAAAGTTAGGCTGGTCAGCCAGGAAAAATCTAGGTCCCAGTCACCAGGGGACTAACTGAAAAGTTAGTGGCTGAAAATGAAATCTGGGTCAAAACTTGCCTTGCTCAAGATCCCTCAGAGGAAGTACGTGGCATAGCCAGAAGAGAATTTCTCTTAGGTGACTCTTAAACTGGACCCTGAACACCAAGGCATTTTACGATGTACATTTTGCATTCGGCTCATCATTACTGTTTTACTACAGGTGCCTCTATGCAGCACGTGCCTTCAGGGCACAGAAGCAACATACCTTCTCTGAGCTAGTTTACCTTGTGTAAGAGTAATTTCACCGTTTTTGCTTCTTTGCGTTTGTTACAACCACTTCCCATTGGGACTATGCATGTTCATCTACAACATGTTTTTTAATCTCCTGATCAGAATTAAGTATATACGCCTAGAGAAGATGTTATATAACAGCAACACAATAAACAATGGTTGCAACATGACTGCAATACAAACCAGTCCTTTTCAAAATTACAGTATAGTCAAAATGCAGATGAAACAAAGATGAGATGAGAAGGGAGAGATTGCATTTGTTAATATGAAAAATATGGTTTCCACATTGTTTCAATATAATTTCAATCTTATTTCTTCTCCTAAGTACTTCTTTTGCCAAATGGGCACAAACTCTTATGTTAAGGGGGGGGGGGGGGTCCGTTCCATGACAGTTAAGATCAAGTAATTTGAAAAGGTTTAGGTTTGACTCTTGTAAAAACAGTTTGAAAAACTGAAATAAAAAGTAAATTTGTACTGAAACACTGAGTTTTCATTCTGAAAATGTTACAAGACTACTCTTCAACAAATTTAGTGCTGTTTTCAAAACCCAAAACTTTCCCCACAAACTGTTTTTTGAGGAACTGGCATTTCTTCTTTCAAGAAAGAAGAAAAAGAACAACTTTCACTGTACCCATTACTGCAGATTGCTCTAGATTAATTTCTCTGATTACTGCTTTTGTGCTTCCTCCGATACTGGCCTTATGCTTATGGCAGCCCTGGATCACCAGCCTCTTCTTCTCTTGATCTAAGTTGTTACTAATGCACATTTTTCTCTAAAAGTCAAAAAAGTGCTGACTCACCCTTAGACACTGTTCAGTCTGGCACAGTACACTCAACAAAAAATAAAATTGCTCTCCGACTAAGTGATCTCCATTCTCATGTCAAGTTGCTTGATTTTACACTGTGAGCTTTGTCCTGGTTTCGGCTCTGAGAGAATTAATTGTCTTCCTAGTAGCTGGTATAGTGCTATGTTTTTGAGCTAGGTATGAGAAGAATGTTGATAACACACTGATGTTTTCAGTTGTTGCTAAGGAATGTTTATACCAAGTCAAGGATTTTTCAGCTTCTCATGCCCAGCCAGCAAGAAGGCCGGAGGGGCACGAGAAGTTGGGAGGGGACACAGCCAGGACAGCTGACCCAAAGTGGCCAAAGGGGTATTCCATACCATGTGATATCATGCCCAGTATATAAACTGGGGGGAGTGGGGCTGGGGGTAATCACTGCTCAGGGATTAACTGGCCGTCTGTCTGTGGGTGGTGAAAAATTGCATTGTGCATCACTTGTATATTCCAATTTTTTATTATTATTATTATTATTATTGTTGTTGTTGTTGTTGTTGTTGTTGTTATCATTTTATTATTGTTATTATCATTATTAGTTTCTTCTTTTCTGTTCTATTAAACTGTTCTTAACTCAACGCACGAGTTTTACTTTTTTTTTTTTCTGATTTTCTCCCCCATCCCACTGGTTGTGGGGGGGATTGAGTGAGTGGCTGTGTGGTGCTTAGTTGCTGGCTGGGGTTAAACCATGACAAGCTTATAGCCTCAACACACTAGCATAAGTATATTGCTAGTTCTAACTTTATTACTAAAAGCTGAATTTGCAGTCTGAGCCTTCTTTTTTGCAGATTTATGACCAAGTGAAGATATCTGCTACATAGAAATTCACCCGTAGATCCTCCCTTCAAGTCTGAGGTCTTCTGTGACTGTTCAGGGTGGAGACAATTACTATGTTTTTAGTGCAAATTTTCTGTTTCCATACATAATGTACAAAATGAAGTTTCGCTAAAAATTAGCCCTTGAGCTTACACAAACAACTAATTTAGAGGTTCATCAAGTGCTTATAATGTTAATTCTAGGTGGGTCAAAGCCAGAAGGAAGCCAGGCGGGTGGAGAAGGATAGATTAGCATAGGAAGAGTTAGCCACCCAATTGTTTAACTGGGTCATGTCAGCTATCTCACATACATATCTTATGTATCTTCTGTTTGTCTGGCAGTGAAGTAACGGTTCATGTGCAGAAGAGCAGTCGCCCTTGTTGGAAAGTTCACCTCTGTGCGTTGTAGCAGCCTTAAACACATCTTACACCAACCACAACATGCAGAGGTATGAAGGCCCCCAAAATAACTTACGCTGTGCAGAGAAGAGTTCTGCATTATCCAAAGCAGTCATTTACTGGTTTTTCTTCTGAGGTCCTATCAGCCCTTTGATTTATATATTGATGATATCACTAAATAATAGTGGAAGGTGCTCAGGTGCCTGCTAATCCATACAGAATATTTCCACTTGAATTACGTGTCACCATCTTTCTGTCAGCACAGGAAGGATGGCCCTTTCCATTGACATGCGTATCTTGAAGGTGGCAACAAATCTTTAATTATTTAAACACTGTTTCTGTAATCTGATTTAGCACTTACCTTAATCATGTGAAGGGCGGAAGAAATTTTAGAAGAATGTGAAGAGTACATTAGAATCAATCTAAGTATACATTTTTATAATCAGGCCTTTAAAAGCAGAACATGGCTCCTGTTTAACTTACAGAAAAATATTCTCTATATACCTATGAGAATATGATTTTTTAATTTCAAATGGTGACTTTTTCTCGGTAAGGCTTGATTGTGCTCCACCAAAGCCAGGAACCAAGACTTTTTTTCTGAAAACAAATATTACTTCCAAGGAATCATATGTACATATTTTCAGGTCTTCCTTACACATTCCCTCACCCCCCGCAACCATCACTGATGTTTGAGCATTGAAATACACAAGCATAAAGAAAAAGAAGTATTTCTGTCACAGCAGGAAACAGAATGACTGTGGTCCTGGTCCGCAGAGCACCTGAATGCCTGACTGCAAACACAGGGGTAAGCATTTCAGGGCTTGACCTCACTGTAAGGTCCTACTGCAGAAAAAAGGAAACAAAATAGTATTTGCATATTCTGGTAGGAAAAACAGTGAGTTCTCTCCTTTAAAGCCCAGAATCGGGGGAGGGCTTTTTTTTTGGCTTTTTTTTTTTTTTTTCCTGGTAAGTGCCTGCATCACTTTGCATGTGATGGTTGCTTTCAGATATGCATGAATGATATGTGACACAGTAACTATACATATAAGACAGTTCCCTCACTTTCCCATGTTACTATTTTGGGAGGTACAGTAAACAAACCATCTTTTTCATCACAATTTCTATAACCTGAGGAAATTTTTTGTAACAATTTTTTTGTAACAACACAGAGATACGCACCAGCAAAACAAACATTCAGTGAATGAAACACAGGGTGGTTTTGAATATATCTTATTAAGGATTCTGCCAAAAGTAATTCTGCCGAAAGCAGAATCTTACTCCGAATCACTGAAAGAACAACAAAGCTCAGGACAACCAGATAAATGTATACTTTTAGTGCCTTAATCCCTCCCCTGCAAAACAAAACGATAGCTGACTGATTTGTGTACAAGGTTCATAGATTACAATAGGTACAGGGACAACAGGGTCCTGTAAAAACATGATAAATATTCAGAAACATGATTTACCAGAGCACTATTAGATTTCTTTTCAAAGAAACAGAACAATTTCAAAGCATGCTGTTTCACGTCATTCCTATCCACTTTGAGACTTTTTCTTTTCTTTCCTGCATGTCCTGGATGAAGAAAAAGTTTGGTTTTGTCTTCCTCCATCACTGCTTCAGAGGACTTCAGGGAGGGGTATAATTCAACATAAAGCTACCAGCATATCAAGTAGATCTGTAATTTTGGAAGGTTATTTTTCTCTCCTTTCTTTCTTCTACAGAAATAATGTAAATACTATTTTATTTTCTTTAAAAAGGAGCACAGTTGGGTTTTATTGTTTGCTTGGTTTGGGTTTTTTTTTGACATGGTGGAGGCGGTGGGGGTGCCTAAGAGGCCTGGGGGTGCAGTGAAAGGCTGCAGAGTGGAAAGGCAAGAAGGAAAACAGGCAGCATGAAGTTACTTGCTTCTTCCCTCATGGAAACTCATTGCTTAGAACATTTGGCTGGGGTGTGTTTAAGTTTAATTTCTGTTGCATTTAAATGCCACCACAAATAGAGTAAATGCTAAAATATGACAGTCTAAACAGCTCAACAGTTTCAAAATTAAAACAGACTAAAGTACTTTCAAATATTCTTGCAAGCAGGAAGAAAGAGAGATGTTGAGGTACTATCTCAACACCATTTTCTCTATTACTGACCTGACTTAACCGACAGAACCCTTGCTGATGGGCACAGCTTAACCCGCGATCTCCCTTAGAGCTCTGTGTTTCGCTTTGCATCCCATCAGCCAACCCAACAGCAGACTCCACCACCACCTTGTTGCACAAGATCTGCCCCTAGCGCCGGCAGACTCGGAGTGGACTGTTTACAGGCAGCGTGCTGAGGACTGGCAGGAGAGATGAGGAGGTTGCTGTAATGAGTGCATCGTGTAGTGGCACATTTTAAAAACAGGTCTAACCAGACAATGCACGTAATAACCAAAATTAATGCTGTCCAACCAGCACTGGCTTCCCTTTCACTACCTGACCCACTTCAAGATTGTTGGAATAATACATGGAGTAATAATGAAGTCCTTAACAGACTAAGTCAAATCTCAGTTCAAGTGCAAACTCTCATCTCCAATGCATGCCTTTTCCAGTCATCTTGCACAATATGACTGCAAAATACACCAGCAAACTGATGGCCTGTAATTCACAAGCACTGCAGCTTCTGTTATGGCAGCAATTACTGTAACTACTGTACCATCAGCTTCTTTCACACCCTACCTTGGTCTCCATCAAACAAGGATTACAGCAGTACAATGTAACTATAAATGCCTGTGTCCTCACTACACTGCTACTGCTAGAACAGGGGATGCTATCACATTGAGAAAAGGAAGACTTTTATGTTACAGCCCCATTTTCTAGCTATGCGTCCACTGCCTCACTGTCAAGTGGCAAGTTTTTATAGGCTTTTTGTAGTGTGACGGGAGATTTGGTCAGAGCTGATCTTTTGTGCAATGCTCACATTACAAAAAAAATTCATGCTATGCAGTTGCAACCGACAGTGAAAGCTGCAATGATGCGGTTAGACAAATGGTTCAGGTTCAGAAATTTTTCCTACCGCGTCACAACAATCTGCTCTTAGAGGTGAACAAGTGTGTACATAATGTGTCAGAAGATGGTCTGAAAGAGCGAGTTGCTTCAAAACACTCAGGACAAATTTTCTGAAAAATAAACCTTTCTGTTACAAACCACAGAAGAAAATATTGTGCACAAACCCAAGTGAAAGTTAAAAGGTTGCGCCAATGCCATTATACTACCCAAACACCTACCAAAAGGTTAGGGGTGACCTGATCTTGGTGTATAAAACGCCCACATGGGAAAGTGGTTTCTGAGAGTACTGCCGTTTAAACCAAGTAGGAAAAGACAGCTTGACCAAATGTTGGGAAGGTGAAGCAAGATCAAAACCAATGCAACACCAAAGGTAATTATTCCTTAAAACTTCATCTAGAGCTGCGACACATCCTTCTTATTCAACCTGTCAAATGAAGCTCAGTAACTTGCTAAATACCAAGTCAGAGTCCAAATGGGGCGAGTTTTGTCAAGACTAGCTAACGCCAATTTCTTCCAAAACAGAAGCTCCGGATTTACTGAGGCACTCACTTCAGTAGTAATACCATCAGCAGCTCTTGGCATTGTATGCAGATGCAGGTGGGTAATGTAGCCATTTGGTAGCATTCACCCACTGCTTTGCTGTGGCTTACGCCATGCTGGTGGAGAATGTGTGCTCTGAGATGGTTGACAAATTTTTATTCTTATGAGATCTAGTTTCTTAGTACCAATTCAGTTTCTTTGGGACTGGAGGAAGTTGCTTTGAAAGTTGAGGGAGAAGCACATTTCAAAGTTTTCATGGTTACACTCACCAGAGATTACTTATTTGTGGCTGTTACCGATGTTCATGCCTCAGCTATTTTGACGTTTCCTGTTTGCTAAGTGACAGAGGATTGGTTGCCTTGCATACTTAAAATACTTGTACATTTGTGGCCTTTTCACATTCAGGTAAAAATTCTAGGTTTCCCACGTGGGAATTTCCTCCTTCTAAAATATATGCATTGTTTTAAAGTTACTTCTGCACAGGAGAAGTCTCTAGCCAGCTGTAGTTTGCATACTTTCCAGGCCCTTTACACTGCCATAGAAAGCCTTGCACAGCAAAGTGACTAATCTTCCATCTTGGGTCAGGTATTTACTGGAGAAGCAGCTGTGCCAGTTTAAGATGTGACTGACATCCAGGTGTTTGTCATTGCTCCGCAGCAGCTGTACAGTCAGCCCTATTGCATAGTTTAAAAGACTGTATAAAAAAACAGTGTTTAAATTCCAGCAGAAAGTTGGGTGGGTAAACTCACATCACTCCTACCAGCACTTACTAACCTGCTGCTTTTGCGCTGAAACACATGAGGAGTGCCCAGATGATTTATCTGACATCTGAGCTGTACCAGGAAGAGGGTAATTTCCAGTTTATGGGTGGGAATGGACGTCTTCAAGTGCCACAAAGCCATTTCTGCAATGACCATGTGACTATAGCCTCAGAAAACAATCATTACTTTAGAGGCTGCTGGTAAACATCCTCTTCCAGACCTGGCCCTGCAGGCTAAAGATGCCAGGCATCTGGAATGGGCATTCCCAGAAATCAGGGCTCTTCCCATAGCTCCATAAATTGGAATTGTGCTGCTGTTTTCCTAATCTGCCAGAGACAAAGTGTGCTGGTTAGTGCAAGCCTGCCTTTGTCAGCTGTTTGAATTAACCCAGCGGAACTTGCCTGAAGCAGAGTAGTGTGCATTTATTCCCCTGAATACACCTTTTTGGCCAAGTTATGCTGGTGGTAACTCCTGGCTATGGTGAAGATGCAAATCTGGAGGTAGAGGGGGCAAGACTTTCAGCAGTCAGAGGTGTTTAGGAAATGGTAATGGCACATGACCACCAAGTAGTAAAGCACATTGCATAGTACAACTGTCCATTTTCTTAGTTCTGCATAAAAAATGTAAAACATCCATGAAAAACACAACTGTCCTTCAGCCGTTAAACAGCTCTCAACTCACAAAGCTGAGTTCAATGCAAAAAGTAATCTTTTAACAGATTTTATACCATGACAATAAATTCAGAGAAGATGCCTCTTTAAAACATAAGATTACTTCTATGATCTTTACTACGCTGTTATCTAAGGGCCAACAAAAAGTACTCATATCTGGCACTAGACAAGCACAAAAAAAATAGACGTCTTCTACAAAAAAGCTCACCAATGATGTAGATAAGGCAGGTTATGGGGAAGATGTGGTGGGAAGGAAGGTGTGTTTTCAGGAATGGGATTATGGTTCTTGGACTTTCAGTCTGAAAGGAGGCCTAAAGCAAATGAGAAAAAAAATCACATACTAGATACATTGAACTTGCTGTGAACATGCATGAGATCACGCTCTTGCAGAGAGTCCAGTGGGCTTGGTAATCAGGCCCATGTGTGCTAAGCCTGGCTTTTTGAACAGTCATGACATGGATGCAAGGTAAGGATAAGCTTTTGATACCAATAAGTTATTTGTTTTACCTTCAGGAAATGCCTAAATAAATAATGTCCTGGTGAGAGGGCATGGTACGTTAATACTTGGTAGCACAGTACTCCCATGAAATGGCTACAGTTTCTCAAGACATTAAAAGACAAAGCGCAGAAAAAACAAGATCATAATGGATGAGGAGCTACATACACTAGAATAAAAATCTATATGCAAGACCATTTTCCCAGGTTGGGTGTATCAGATGTATGACAATATCTTCTTAATATAAATGCAGTGTATATTAACAAAAGTTCATTGTTACTGATGTATTTTACACAAGCCTGCTGTGCTGATTAAAAAAAATAAAGATATTTGAACAAACAGTAACAGCTTTCCAGGTGATACTCAGGTTGCCAATCACATTTCTTAGTGTCTCTTTCTGACCTAAATTCTTTCTAGGGATTGAAATCAGTTGTGGCAAGATCTCAAGGCTTATTTGGCTCCAGCTACCTGGCTAGGGGTTGTTTTATTCATGTCATTAATAAAATCACTACTTCGATTTAAAATGCTGTTAGAGAGTCTGCAGATTCTGCCCATATAGCATAAGCCAAGCAATATTCCTCAAATGAGCTGCATTGTGCATAGCACTCTTGAGGATCATTTTTTATTGCACATACCCATGATATTCCTTAATTTGAGCAAACAGCAAGTTTGATACCACTGTAAAGAAAATCTGAATCTGTAAAACACTTCTATTTCAGTATGGAGAGAGAATGCTAGTAGTAAATTTAAGACAGGCAATAAGAATTACTTCTGGAATATAATTTTCTTCTTCTCAGTTCAATGGGATCCTGCCATGTCTAGCTGGGAGTGGAAGAGTAAAAAAAATCCTGCAAATTGTTTAACTATAATCTCCCTCGCCTACTTTTCTGGTTCTCCTAATTGAGAAGTTATAACAACTAGGGGTAGGCACGTGCTATCATCAGAAACGTTTTTCGACCAATAATATAGATTAATAGAGTCACAGAATCATTTAGGTTGGAAAAGACCTTTAAGATCATCGAGTCCAACCATCAACCATCAATTCAGTTACATGCTTCATTACTCTCTATTGGTTTCAGGACTGTAGTATAAAAAAAAAGGAGGTGAAAATACAAAACAATCACAATATTCTGGCATCTTCAAAATGAGACAATTTTATTTTTTGATCAGTATCACTTACCATTTCCTTCAATTTTACTTTAAAGGCCATTGTAAGGGATATTTCTGATGTCTCCAATAAGCAGGACAACTGTATGTATACACATATATTAGAACCATAGAATGGTTTGGGTTGGAAGGGACCTTTAAAGGTCATCTAGTCCAACCCTCCTGCCACAGGCTGGGACATCTTTCACTACATCAGGCTGCTCAAGATGGGGTGCAAGAGATCCTGAAGCAGCCTGAAGTGCTGACCACCTGCTACACGCTGACCATAGCTTCCTGCAGGAATCTGAGGTTAACCTGCAGCAGATGGGGATCCTGAAGGCCAGGTTCCATGACAGCCAGCTCAGGGCTTGCGATGGCCCAAGCTACCTGTCAGGAAGCAGCACTTCCCATTCGTTTGCCCACGAAAAAGAGTGTTTATCGTTAAAGCTCCAGCCCCTGTTCCCTGAGTCACTGAGCAAACACGTCCACCGAGCTCAAGAGGTGCAGCAGCAGGGCCAGTCCCCTCCCAGGAGGGCTGTCGGAGGAGTACCAGGATGGTGGCCCCCATGATCGCTGCCTTGGGAGCAGGGCTTCCTCTCTTGACACCCCTCTCCCCCTGGAGCCTGGAGTCCTCCCGGCCGGGTGCAGGGGGGGCTGGCACCCCCTGGGCGGAGGGGTCTAGCTCCCCTGATTCTCAGCAGCAGGGTAGCAGAGGAAGGGCCACCTCTGCCTTCCCACGGCCCTGTGCAAATGCACCCACCAGCAGCAGCCACCTGCGGGGAGAGGCCACAGTATGGCAGTGCCTCGCTTCGTCTGCCGCCATCTCTGCTCTCTAGAGGGTCTGACTGAGACCAAGCTGACCTACAAGCCTGGTAGCCAGGTCTCTGACCTGAGCATTTTTCAGCACGTCCAGAGCCAGATCCAGGCACCGAGTGCTTTCCACATATACACAGGTACCGAGCAGGGTTTCCTTTTTTTTTCCTTTCATTTTCTGGAACATAATCTTTGATCTAGGCACCCAGAGTTCCCCTCAAAAAGGCCAATGTCCTTTTGTGACCTTGTCATCAATCCAACTGCCTTTAAGAAGGCTCTTAATTAACTTGCAAGGGTTTGGGTTCACCTTAGAAAAAGACCCTCAAGAATCCTCCTTCTCAAAGATTTCCAATTTTATTTTGTTTTTTAAATCAAGTACGCATCTTAGCAGAACAAGAATTTAACAAATATGTGCATTAATGAAAAACACATGGGATGAATGTTAACTGCAAATGTTGCCTCTAGTACCAGATTGTTCAGAAAAATAAAAGCAAGTAAATTCTAGGATGGTCCCAAGGTGTTTTAGAAATAACAGGAGCAAAGCTTGTGCTACTTTAGCCATTTCATTGTTGAAATGCTATCACAGTTTAGCAACTCCTAGACATCAGGCAACGATTCAGCAAACCTTGCTTAGTTTGCAGATTTCTTAAAACCAGGAATGCCAAAGATTTTTTTTTCTGCCAAATTAGGCAAAGTCAGCCAAATGCAAAGGTGTAAATCCAGTCCTCTTGTGTACTCAGTGCCTCTAGCCGTTCTCGGGACCTGGCAGAGATTGAAGTTGCCTGCTATTAGCAAGTAGAAAAAGCACAAGGCAGAATGCCAGCTTCTAAATTAAATAAACAAAAATCCTTTTCTAGTTAAGTTTTAAAGACATGTATATTTCTTTCGCACCTAGCGCTCAATACAAAGTCAAGTTTAAATGAGCAGCTGGAAAAGTACCAAAGACTTATATATACTTACATTGCTAAAAGAAAGACTGCATTTTTGAACGCATCCCAAGGATCTATGAAGACATCCCTTGCTCTGTCTCCAGGCCAGCTGGACTGTTAGGAGTTGGGAAGATTTTTTGATCAGAGTGGAAGGTCCTAAAGATCATTTCAAAAGCCCCATCCATCAGCCTAATGCTGGCCCAGTTGCTGTAGGAGAAACATGTCTGAAGAATTTTGCAATTAGTTAAAAGGGTGATTAATTTCATTGTAGATTTTCACTCAGGGAGAGTGACATGGGTTGTTTGGTTGGGTTTTTTTAAAATTTTTTATTTAATGCTGCTTTCACATTTCAGAACTGCCCTATCTTCAAGGACTTATCCCAATGAACAGTCAGACATCCAAAAAAGCCCTTATTCAAATACGTTACCCTTAATGACACATTCTAAACACTCCTTCACTGTGGGTAAGACAACAACACATATGTAAACACATTTCTGAAAGGGAAAGAAATGATTAAAAGTGACTTGTTTATTGAAGTTTTGTGTAATTATACCTGGTACACCACATACAGGAGCTGTGATGTTACTTACCACATACACTCGGGTCCCAGTAAATACACTACTGGGCTGTTTAAAGAGTGACATACGGTGCTTACTAACAAAACATGTATAGATGCCTATAAGGAGAAATGCTATGAAATTCCAGAGTTGCTTTTTAGTATTTGTAAGAAAGCATCCACAAAGAAGAGAGTAGCATCAAAGTCCAGCTCTGCATACCTTCTGCCAAACTCCTAAAAAACTCGCTAGGCAGCCAGTATGTTCTGAAGAGGGCTAAATAGCTGAAAAAAACATGGTGAAATAGATGCAATTCTTTCCATAGGGAAAATTAGTTTTCTAGTCATATCTCTCCAGAGCCCAAACCATTAACATTCTCTCTCTCTCTCTCTCTCTCTCTTCATGTCTTCTTCCACTTCTGCTCTCTTTCCTAGATATTTGCCACCAAACAAAAAAAATCCAAGCCAGCCTTCCCTGCATAGAAATCTACACCGTACCATCCAATCCTTCACATAATTCTGCCAAGCTCTTTCCACTCATGTCGGCATTAGCTTATAACATTATTTTTAGGATTTTCCCTTCTGATCGAAACTCTTTGCACCACTGTCTGTGACTTCCTCCTCCTGCGCGCAGCTGCCCCAGCCACCAAGGTCTTTGAAACTGCCACAGCGCTGAATGCAAACCAGAGCAAGGCAGGAGGCTCTCATTGCTGCAAAGGCGTTACTTCTGCCAGATGTCTTTCTTTAAAAATATACTTATATATATACACACACACACATATATACACATGTATATATATATATATTTTTTTTTTTTATTCTCAGTAGAGAGTTTTAGTTTGCTTACCACAACACATAGCTTAAGACCTACCTCTTCATTCATAGCAGCATACATATTACTGACACGTATCTTAAGGAGGCCTTCTAAACTTGAAACTTAAACATTCAATTAAAAATTAATATGCCTTTCAGGCCTACTTGCACATGAAATCCATTGGAGCCCAGCTGCTGCATGTGACAAGGTGGTGCCAAGCTGGCTGTCAGATGCACACAGTGCTTGATCAGGCTCATTGCTGACAGGAGCTTCATCCAAGGTCTCATTTCTGCAGCCATAAGGAAAGAAGATGTCTACATTAATTAGGTTGGCAGGAATTTAACCATTAGAGCAGGGTTTTACTCACAGTGTTTTCTCCTTGGTGTTATGCAATGGGTGGAATGCAGAGGATTTTGCTCTGTGTTTTAATGAAGACCTGTGGCAATGACAGAAATTGTCATTCAAGGATTTCCCAGGCCTATGAAAATGCCTTGGCTTGAAGGATTGTGCGTCCAAACACACAGATTACCCAATAAAATCTATTACTTTCCTGGTGCTCATCAGTCCTAGTCCTATGAATCAAAAGCTCCATTGGGTAATCCTGTGTCTTAATTATATCTTGGTGACATGCATGGATTTGAAAGATTCTTCAGGATTACTTTGGCCACAAAGTGCTCTGGTGCTGGATGGCTGTTCAGACAGCTCTGCCTCATTTTCCCTTTTTTTAAGCATTGTGTGAGGAAATATTTGCAATACACAAGAAGATGCAGGGGTCATAGGAACAATCCTGAACGTGGGACAGATTTTCAGACTTGTGCCATAAGCACTACTCGTCAGAAGAGCCCAAAGCCCGGGCAGCCTGCATGACAGCAGCAACCTTGCTGCTCAGGGCCAGGCACTGTTTTGGCATCAGAATATTCCATTGCTATTCCCATGTCTTATCCCCAAAGCATGGGAACCAAGGCATAGAGCTGAGGATGTTAGGATATATTAGAAAAAACAGCCTCAAAAGGTAGTCTAATATGTCTTACTCAATGAGCAATTCTCTCATTTTAGGTGTGGAAGCAGGCAATGATACCTTCTCTTTAATGCCCATACTTACAGGTGAGGCGAGAGAACACGTGTTGCCCTAGAAGCCCCAGCAAGTTCCATACATAAAACTGCGTTACAATTTTTGGTAGCTGGGTGTTGCCACAGGGCAAAATGAGGAATGAAGCTGTCGGCTTAGGGCAGCAAACGGAAGTCTGGTGAGCACTGGAAGCCAATATAACTTACAGTCTATCATCTCAATGGCCAATCCTTTGAGAGACTTGTTGCTATAGATTTGGGTTGGCTTTACCTGTGATATTTCTTCCTGCATCTCTGCTTTCAGCTGTAGTTAGGATTATAGTAACTAGCCTATACATGTTACTGGACAGCAGGATTACTGTTGTTTTTAATGTATTACACCATCAGGCAAGCTGTTGGGACAGAACAGCTGGACAAGTTGGAGCTAGCCTCCTCCCAATTAGCTGCTTGGTGGTTCTTCTTCTCAGTTAGAAACTCACATCTCTCCAGTTTTATGTTTGTACTTGCTTTTTTCAGGTAACAGGAGAAGGTCCAGAGTACAGATCTGGTGGCCAGCAGCTCTGGACTTACATGCTGGATCATCTCCCCTATACCCCATTGCACGTTGCACTGCTATTCTGTTTTCGCTTAGGAAAACGTTGACACCACCATTCACCTGCATTACAACTATCACTTGTATGAGGCTCTGAAGAGGTGGTACAGCATACTGCAGTAACTGGTGTTTACTTTATACAGTGTACAGGCCCATCAAGCAAAAATAAATTAACATTTTAAAGCTAATTCACAAATTAGTTTCAATCTACTTCTCACAAACGCTGCTATTGGCAAAGGACTGTGAGGATGCCTGGTTCTTCAGGCTCCTCACCAGCCTGGCAGTCTTCTCTAGCAGCTCGCACATACTGAACGCTGTGATGGCTATGCTGTGTGGCACAGATTTTCCCAGTCAAGGTTCATTTGGAGCTGGTTTGTTTGCATTGCAGTGCTTCGGAAATACTCCGCTTTCCCTTTCCCAGAAGGCTATTCTGTCAGAGAAGGAAAAAGAAGGGAGAAAAGAAAGGGGGAAACTAGCCAAGCAGCAACAAAGGAGGCAAGCAATGGCACAGCACGCTCCTCAACGGGCTGCAGGCACTGCTGTGCATGCAGCAGAGAGGACAAATTACTCCAACAGCAGTGTGATCCTCAACGCTTTGAAACAGTTACATGCACACAAACAAATTACAGCGTGCTTGCTGGCCGCATGAACAAAATACAGTGTGTTTGCTGTCTCCATGTTATTCCATGCAGCCAAAGTTAGCATTGCACCTCTGACCTGTAATTCGTATTACGGTACAGCTCCTGTTTTACAGGTGCATATATACATCATGCCACTTCATTAATTCCACAGCTATGTCCCACCCTAGCTCTTGTCCCCCCCTTCCATGAAAGACCAAGACTTCGATTTCTCTTGCTTTCAGCAGTGAATGAAGCAGTCCTGGTCAGGAAAAAAAATGAGAAAAACTGGCACACACACAGCAGTAAGAGGTTAGCTGCAGTTGCAGTTTTTTTAAAAGGCCAGATTTGGGCAGCTTTCTGCTTTCTATGTCCATTGTGAGGACAATACCAGTTTCCAAGTGTATGACAAATCTGCACCGGAGCATGGGACACGCACACTAACTGGCCAGTTGATCCTACTAGCAGCCTAGAGGTGAGCTCAAGCTATTTATCCTACTTCTTGGACAGCTTTTACAGTCTTTGTCAAGTTCTTTGTAGGTACAACTAAACTGCTTCATCCAGCTGGGGCAGAACTAGTTCAAGCGAACTAGAGAGGTGGGCAGATACATGTTCTTAATCTAAACAAACTAGCCTTTCAACAAAATAATTAATCTTAAAGTAAGAGAGAGACGTTTATTCCCTAGTGTCACTCAAAGACACGCTATATAGAACCTTTTTTGATGAAACCAAGATGGTCTAAGTCGAGAATGGAAAACACTGGGTTTGGCAAAACAAATTATCAGAGGAATAATCAATCTCAAGGGGAATTGCTGGAGATCTCAAATATATGTAGCTCCATATTTAATATTAAAAATCTCAAGATCTCAGTTATATCTAGCATTCATATCAGTGCAAAACCAAGCACAAATCCAAAACCAGAACAAAGACTGCTATTGTCCCCAAATTAACCCGTAAGAGCTATTGGATAGCCACAGTATGTTATAAACAGACCAAAAGGTGCAGTGCATTTTCAGTAGCTAGCCTGGGCTAGTAAGACTTTTTTTTGTTTACTACTGCTAGCTTGCAGAAAGGTACTTTCTGTTCCTGAGGATTAGTGTAATCAGCTACAGCAGAAGTCAGACCAACAATTTAAACTTTGGAGTTAATCTTTTTAAACACATAATGCTAGCTGTTTTGGCTATATTGTTCTGATTTGTGGGGGAAGGACCTTCCTGCATTACAATATAAAGTCATTTTATAGAGATACACAGGGAAGACAGAATACACAATAAGCACCAGAAAGTGCATCAGAGGGATCATTCCTCAGGTTTTCTTGGTGGTGTGGAGCTTAGCTTTTTCTCCACTCTGCACATCGTCTCAATAGACTGTGCCTTTCAAGTTCGTTCATCATTGATTGGAGGGAGGGCGTGGTTTAAGGATGAAAGGAAAATTATGGAGATTTTTGGATAATCCTCCGAAGGGATTCGCCAGGGTGACAGCCACTCCCCCATCATGCGATGCAGCTGCCCTCATCCCTACCCAGCCCTCCAAGGACAAATGGCTGGCGAGTCAGGTGCTGGTTAGATCATCAACAACACCTACAGTTTCGAAAGGAGAGATCAAAAAGGAGATTACAGTTGTAGGTGGAGACGCAGGAAACACAAGGTTACCTTCAACTACCTCTTACTACTTGCTATCAGCTAGTCTGTATCTGAATTTCTTATCCCACCAACTCACCCTACCACAGACAGGCGGATCACTTTAATTCGCCAGTTAAGCCCTTACCCTTTGTAAAGCCCATTACAAGACATAGAGCTGCTCTAACAACCAACCAGCATCTATCACCTTCCTCACTCCTGATCACGGCGTTTTTCCCTGTGCAGGAGGAATAGGAGCCTTCATGCCACTGTGCCTTTAAAGACCCACAGGCACACACTGGGCATGGAGGCAAGCACTTCATTCTTTCAGTCTTCCTTTTCCTTCCACTTCACTAGAATCCAAATTTCTTCCTTAGAACATAGATTCTTTTAACTCGTTAGCCATCCCTGCTTGGACATTTTAAAATTCCTGCTTAATAGCCCTTCTACTTGACAAATATACAGAGTTTCCTTAGAGCTCCTTAGGGGCCTCTCTCAGCCCTTTGGACCTCTCATATTACCATCACAGATTTCCACCTGGATTTTCCAGGAGAATTTACTACTCCCTATTTAGCACTCCCTAATTACTTGCAAACTTTACTTCTCTTGCTTAAGCAAGGGGAATTTTTTGTATACCTCCTCCTTTCCCCAAAGTGCCTTGCTGTCAAAGCTCATGTCTAGTTCTTCTTGGGGATCATGGGAGCTATAGTGCTCTGAAAACTGAGACTGTGATGGGCTTATGCCCCTCCTGAAGCTGTAGAATGGTTTGTCCCTATCCACAAAAAAGGATGTTAAACTTCACCTTTGCGCAGAATGGACTGAAATATTTTTCAGTCAAAGATACCACACGGGATATAGTTCACGGATTCAGTTCAAACAAGGAAAGCTAGAGTAAACATGTATTTGTTAATAATGGTATGAGAAATCTAAGCACGCTGTATAATTAATACTATTGCAAAATATTACTCAGAGGAGTAGAAGCAGCAAGGAAGCTGAATGTTACATCTAAAGCACCAAAAGAGCATCAGTGGTAGGTGGCTTGGTGGGAAAGAGTAGCCAAGGAGAAAGCTCACTAGAAGAAAGAGCTGTTTGATTTGAACAAAGCTGGATGCCTGGAGGCTGGGGCAGAACTCAGACAAGAGCAAAGTAAAACCATCAGCATATGCAGTAAGATTTGCAATTTAACAGTTACAGGACTAATTAAGACCCGCAGCCACAGGAAACCTGAGTCCACCTCTTAAGAACACCACCCTGGATATTTAATATGCCACAATGGAGGATAGCTGGATTATAATTTCCAAAAGTAGAGCAGCAATTTCTCACAATATTAAAGCCAAATAAAGCTAGTGCCAGCATTTACCAGTTATTGGCTTGACATTATTGGGGATGTGCTGCTAAATTGCTTTGGGTTCTTGAACTGGGCCCTTGGAGTTTTTTGAGTTACATAGCAGATGATAGGTGACATGAATAGTACCTGAAAGGCCTCTTTTCAAAGCACAGGACAGGGACGCTGGTGGGACGGAAGAGAAATATACCACAGACCCCTCAGATACAACCTTGTTTAACAGCACAGCCTGCACAGGCTGGTATTACACTATTTCTTCGTTTGACACAAGCACCTTAAAGTTTGTAGTTACTTTTCCAAAGGAACAAGACACTAGAAAGCACCCAAACAGCTCCATATGCTAATATGTTTGAGCTACGTGGCTCAGAGCACAATACAGACGTAATAGCACAGCACCAAAGATTGATGAGCCTTGGCTTTTACCCATTTTTGCATTATTCTTGACAGCATTCTTCCAGTCTCCTGGATAACTGTACCGTCTGCGAGCTGCTGCAGAAGCGAGCCTGGCCGAGACAAATGATTCTTTGTAGCTCATTGCAGTGATGTTAAAGCTGGAACAAATTTCATTAACTAGCAATCAGAGACAAAAATACAAGTAATGAGCTATTTTCTACTTAGAAAACAACAATACTGAATGCTCACTCTTGAATTGAATGTAAGTAGTGATACACGAGGCAAGCTGAAGAAAATACCCAGAGGAAGACGCACAAAGACTTTAACCAGAAAGTTTCATGCAGCAAACGTACCCACACGGCCTGTTTCTCCCTTGCACGACACATATTTTCACGGATGCAGCCCTGACTTCCCCAGCTCAGAGGAGATGAGTGCCCGCGAAGGGAAGCGCCAGGGCAGGTCATGCACTGGGAGGGAAGAACTCCACGGCAGCACACGTGGAGAGCCGGGGGAGAGGGAACGATGCCAAAGGCCACCCGGCTCTTGGAGCAAATAATTCATTTCTTCAATTCCCTCTCCGTCAGTGTGGTAAAGGGCACTTACGAGTGGGTTTTGGATCCAAGCCGGTAACTTTTCCCTCCAGTTTTGCAAAGCCGATTTAAATATTATTGATCCAGCCTCCCACCTCCCGCTCAGCTTCACAGATAACCAGAGGAGTTGGGGTTTTGAAAGCTTGCTTGAGAGTAAAGCCAGCACTAGAACAATTTCACTGCTGTTGAATCAGTCTACATTAACGACATTTAAATTTTGCCCAGGGTCTTTAATAAGAACTCAAATATAACTGTTGGGGTTTTTAAATATATATTTCAAAAATTGGAGCTATCCAAACTATGCAGGGCAGCACATCTTCTGTGTTTATTTTTATTCCTCATCTAGACTCTACATCAGCTGTCCTCATGGTTTGGTAGCGTGAAGTACTGGAAGCCTACCAATACATATATATAAAACTTCCTTTTTGGTTCCCATTGGTAGAACGACAGATTCTTTTTCTCTTCAAGTCACTAAAAAGTCACTGTGCGGGCTAATTCAAGACAAATGTGAACACATGATATCTGAACAACGGATGTGAGGCTGTGTTTGAAGGAAGTATGCTGAAAAGGACTCTGTCCTGGGGGTCTTCACCAGGAGAGAGTGCTGGCAGCCACTTGGAGAAAGGATTCTGTTACTGCTGTGGTATTTTGGGCTCCAGACTGCAATGTTTAGAATGTGCCCTGCTCAGACGGTTATGGGAACAGCCCCTCCACCATGGCAACTAACATATGGCTTTGCACTGTTGCTAATAATCACACAACAGAAAGAAAGAGAAGTAAAAAAAGAGGACGTCCTTGCATACACAGACTATGGAAGTCTACGACTGCATTCTCCAAGGCTGTAACCAGAAGTTATAAATTGCTATATTGCATATTTTCACCTCTCATCTAATTGAAAAAACAGCATATACAGTTTTTGCAGATAGCCCATCTATTTTGCTGAACTACCTAGAGCTCAAGGATGCTGTTTAGTCCTAGCTGGGTACAAGCACAGCAAAAGGCCAGGGGAAATTGGCTCTTGATCTAATTATTTTTGTCAGGTACAGCCGAGCATCTTTTTTGCAAGGCCACAGCACCCCCTTTCCAAATTAATGGATCTTTTACCACAAAGGCAGAAGAAATATAAGACACGTTTGCTCACAAACTGCCGGGAAGGTTGCAGAATTTTGCAGCGTTACCAGCACAGTCCTTAGCCTGCTGTTTGGCTTCCAGACACATCACTTTTAGCAATTTATAAGGGACCGATGCACTTGATCAGTAGTTGACGCCATCCTCAGCACCAGACACTGAGCTGGTTATGGGAGGAAGGATAGGCTGTGCACAGGTGAAGCCTACGGAGGACTTTTCAGACATACTTCAGCTGAAGGTATGGTGTGCCCTTGCAACGAGGCTCAGCCTCACAGGATAGACACCAGGAGAATACCAGTGTGCAGTTCTGGCTGAACTTATCCCCATCCACCCTACGTGTTCTGGAAAGGACGAAACCCTCTGAAACTAAAGATATCCTGCTCCAACCTCTCCTTTACATACCCAAACACACCTGCTCCGCTGCCCCTGCAGCAGATGGCAATTTGTGTCAATGCCAGCCCACTGCAACAGGGTCCAGTATAGACTGAGACCTGAACATGCTGTGCCAAGAGAGACCATAATCACTGTCACTGGAGCACAGCAACAGATTGGGAAGGGGAGTATTGTTGTCTTCATTTTACACAGAGTGGGCTGAGATACAGCAACATGTAGGGTGTTCTGTCTTTGATTAAAGACTGGTGATTATACACAAAAATAGATGCTGATCTCGAAATTCTGGGAAGTACCGATTACCTTGTGCCAAAGAAATAGAGAAATTTTAGAGTCACACCAGAAGTGTATTACATTTTTTCTCTCTTGCTTTCTGTTCTCTTACTTGGAATGCTTCTGTTATCCAGCTAGAGTTGACAGAGGTGGCTGAGGGCACATCACGGGCCATGGACTGCGAACGGCGAGCAGCCCAATGACCTGCACACCAACAATCCTGACTTGGAGATTCTTTATCCAATTTCCTCTCATAACGACAAACAGACCTGAAAAAATAATAGGATCAATTCATTAACCAAAGAAGGGCTAAAGTGATAATGATAAATTAAATTCCAGTACGTATTACCTTGTGCAATATAGATTTAGTATACAGGTATTAATTTGAATTTTGGATAGCTTATCTGAATTGCATCTCCAAACGTTTTTGATAGTCACTAATCTTTGTTACTAAAAATCACTGGATTGCTCATTTAGGGGTCACGCATACAATGAAAAAGAGAAGACACTAAAGAACTAGAAGAGGAGGTACTAAAGGACTTCCTTTGCAAATTCCTGCAGTGATTCAGGTTTTATGAATCTGAAAATTAGTTTTATGTATAATAGAAATTAGTTTCTAAATTGAAGGCAATAAGCAAACCCATACAATTCTTAGGCGATGCGGTGCTTCTTCCCCTTCCATTTCCTTTAGCTTTATCTTCGTGATTTGTCATTTCTAGTGCCAAATTATTGGTATTCACATCAACGGCAGATTTATGTGGGTAAAACTTGCACACAAAACCCCCAGTAACCTCATAGTGAGCTCCATGTGTATTGATGGCACTGACAGTCATGAACTCCTAACCCGATTATTTTTAGTTACTTTCCAGGCTGCGGTAAAGCAGCGAGCTCGGCTGTGCAACTGACACGCAATAGGTACCTAAAATAAGGGTGTCCTCACCCTTTTGGGGGACAGCCGTACGTCTGCACGGAAAGCAGCTCCGCCGCGAAGGGCGATGCGAGAGCGGGTGCGGGCTGCGCGGCCGCGGCGGGGAGAGGCCCCCCCCTAGGGGCCACCGGGCGGGCTG
>VYZV01015967.1:27805-44992 GCA_013401275.1 Pandion haliaetus
GGGGGGGGAGTCGGGACAGACGGCGCCCGTCGGGGACAAACAGACGCCCCTGGCCCGAGAGACCAGGCGGCCGAGAGCCGCCTGCCTGCCGTGCCGGGGGCAGGATGCCAACCCGCGTTGCTTCGGGGGGTTTGGACCACACCTGTGGTCCTGTGGATGCGATCCTGGATTTGGACCCGTGGTCCTGTGGATGCGATGTGGATTTGAACCTGTGTGGATGCGATCCGGTTGNCCCCCCCCATCTCCAGCGTACGGTTTGTCGGTACTAACGCCAAAAAGAGCAGGCACGGCAAAGGCAAACTCGCCTCCGGCTGCCGCAGCTGTGCATGGCTGCTGTTCCAGCCGCCGCAGGGGACGTGCTCCAGGCTGCACGCCTGGCACAACACATCCCTGACCTGGGTTCTCTGGGTCCTTAGCTGCAGAACGGGATCGAACGTGTTCGCTCTGCTTCGCCGAACGCTCGTGAAATGCCGGGAGAAAGGCCACGCTGTTTACTGAAAGACGTAGTGGCTGTCAAGCCTTACTACTTTCTCTTTTGCAATATAAAATTAGCAGTGGAATCTTAAATGCAAAAAAGTGGCACCTTTGGGCTGCATTTTGAAAAGCACTGTGTCTTTTCCATTCATCTATTTGCTTTTGCAGTATGGATTTATAAATACGTGCCTGAAGTCTTTGGTGGTTGAAAAGTACGGTGAAGAAACATGGGAGAAATTAAGGTAATGTGTTCCCAATACACGTAGTGTATTGAAAGAAAACGCTCAGGAATTTAGCAGCAGAGGATTCTAATTTCTGACTGGGAAATGGCAGCCGATACGTATCTCAAGTAATTATTAGAAGTAACTAGCAGGGCAAATGCAAGAGTTTCTTACCTTGTAACACTTCATACTCTGATACTGATTTGTCCCAATTAATCTGTTATATCAGATAATTAAGGATGACATTGAGTCTTATAGACAATTGTGCAATAGACTTGCTGGCTCACTGGGACAATATCGAGAAGTAATTACACTGAAAAGATGTCATCCTTGATATGAAGTCAGTTTAATTCCAGTACTTTCAGAAAAGCAGCTAAATGTATCGTCCTCTCTGGTTTTCTCTTTACTTTATGAGCTATATGGTATTTTCTAAGATACAAAGATATATATATGATGCTTAGATATATACATATAATAGCCATTGAAGCCAATATAAAAAATCAGCAAGTTTTTGGTCAAGTCTGTGGAGACCCAAGAGCTTGATATTGTGGCCACATTGAACAACAAGCCAGTAGACCAGAAGACAAACTAAGATTCCACTTGCTCTAACAGCCACAGTATGATGCCGTAATCCTTGAAAGAGTGCCATAATACCGTAACATGAAACAGCAGAAATGGAGAGGTGGGCACCACCAGTCAGCCATGTTAAAGCAACACTCTTAAACCATTAGGGGAAGTACTGTGTTCCAACATAACGCTTGAAGGAGGTTATGGAGTCGGTTAACAGCAAACAGGGCTTAATGAATGCCAGTTGGGTCACCCACGCATGTTATATTTACAACACTGCTGAGACAAGAATATTGTCTTCTCTGTTGCAGACTGCAGGCCGGTGTCCAGGATTCTTTTCTGACTTTCGAGGTTTACAAAGATGAGATCACAATGCAGCTCGTCGACAAAGCCTGCAAAATATTAGGTATGCATCACCGTGCCTCAAAAATGAACCGCTCTGGGTCACCCGCAGCCCAGGTTTTAGTCTCCTGTGCTCTTTGGAATGCCCTCCCTATCTTGCAAATTTTCTACGTTTGCTCTTAATCCACCTGACAGCATTTCAAGAACTTCCAAGCCTTTCTTATTCATTAAGGTATCTTTATTTTGCCAGGTGTTCCTGCTGATACCGTTCTGAGAGAGTTTGGGGAGTATTTCTTTGAATTCTGTAAACGCTCAGGCTATGACCACATGCTGAGGACACTGGGTGGAAATCTCTACGAGTTCATAGAGAACCTGGATGCATTGCACAGCTACCTGTCCCTTTCTTACCAGGCAAGTTCAAGTAGTAATTACTGAGCAGGTATGGGTGGACCCTGCCAGAGTTTGCAACACAAGGAACAGTATCTCATGGGTGTGAATGAATAATGGAAAAAGATGCTATAACAGGCTCTCCTATGTTCTGAAACGGATTACTCCAAAATGTTAGGACAATTTTTTAAAATAATTTTTTCTGAGTAGTCCTCAACGTTAGATATTATTTGGTACATTGGCTCTAATGCATAGTAGATTTTTTTCCTTCACAGGTGAGCATATTTAATTTTCTGGTTTTCAGCTTATTCATATTGACGCTTATTTTGTTAAGACATGGGATGCTTCTGTACAAGTGGAATTCACCAGTATTCTTTATCAGAAAAAGATACTGAAGTTTTGGTTTTGTTTTTCCTCAGGAGATGAATGCACCATCTTTTAGAGTAGAAAAGAATGAAGACGGGTCAATGCATTTACATTACTATTCAGACAGAAGAGGTCTGTGCCATATTGTGCCAGGTAATCAGATGGAATGCAGAGTACAGATCAGCTGGTAATGCAATCTATATCTATATCTATATCTATACACAGAGTAATCATATATTTGCAGTTATACTTTGCTCAGGTTTCAGAATCTTTTTTCAGATGATGACTGGCCATGGAATTGAAGCCCGGTAGAGTTTAGTCACCAGACATCTGACCTCAGTATGTCCCTACTGCCTGATCACTCCTAGCTCCCAGTAGCTTCCATCAAGATTTATGATAAGACAACCCAGGCCATAAGTGTCCATTCCTGGTATAGAACTCCTATAGAGTTCCCTTCCTGGAAGAAAAATTAAAGTTCATGGTGTGTATTGTGTCTAACTGTTGGTTAATTCTCAGTGACTCAAGCTCCTTAAATTACAGTGAAGTAGAAATTATAGTTGATTTGAAGACATCCATCCATCCTGTAATAAATACTCCTACAGTACATGCAATCTGTAAAACTGCTATTGAACCCTGCTCAAAACTGAACCTTTTACCAGCATTTACAAGAATCTCCACAGTTGTCCTCGTGCAAGGGTTAAACAGCTGCAAGTCTCTAAGAGATGATCATATTCCTTTCTTTCATAGACGCTGCTGAATTTAGAAGTTTATCAAAACTTCCCCCTTTGTCAAAAATCATTTCGTATTCCTATTGAAGCACAGAATTATTTGGAATTTCAGGCAGAGCTTTTCATGTCATTGTCCAGTATTTCGCTTAATAGCTAAGCAGAAATGAGAGGACTGATTGTGCATCTTCATGAAAGATATTTCCTTCCTTTCAAAAGAAAATACTCTGCTACGACTGAAATAGATTGTTATAGCAGAATCTCTTTAGACCCCCTGCACTTTTTGGGTTAATGGGAATTCATATTATTGCTATGTATGACTATTTGGACACATTCTTCAGATATATATCCTAATGAGCTTCTTCTAGTGAAAATATGCATTTGCTATCAGACAAGACAAAAGAAACAGTAACTTTAAAGGTTATCTCATATGCCCCTATTCTTACTCCGGCAACAGTAGTAGGAACAACACAGGTTGCTTTCTTCTTCCAGAGTCCTTCGGAAAAGTGATTTCTGAAACTGTGAAATTCCACTGTTGGCACTCTAAAAGCGAAAATGGAAAAGGATTGTTCTTGGCAATACTTTGTCTTTTGCTTCCCTTTCAGGAATCATCAGTGCAGCAGCCCTGGATTTTTTTAACATTGAGATTTCAATGGAAATAGTCAATCAAACAGAAGAAGAAGAACGAACTGGGAAAAAAGAACATATTGTTTTTCTTGTCACTCAAACCCCTGTATTTTCATACAAGGAAAGAAATGAATTTTCTTCCTCACCTCAAAATCTGGCTGACTGTGAAAAGCAAATTGAGAACCAACTGAATAAAGAGGTACTTTAATATTCATTATCACTATATTATTGCAATATGATTAAAATAAAAACACCCTTGAATTTCCCTTTGGATTTATTTCAACAGGACCTTGAAAAAAACAAGAATACAGTTAGAGACACAGGAAGCTCTGTTTGTCCTGTCAAGAAAAGTCACTGGAAAACAGTAAGAGGAATAATCACTTTAGGAAAAGGTGAGAGATCATTCAGAGGGAGCTTGTCATTATTTCTGAGTCTCTTCAGTAAGAAAGTCAGTAAGCCTCCCTATCTCCACCCACTCATCCATTTTGAAGTTACCATTCATACTTCTTTTGCGTCTTTTCAAAATGTTTCTGGTTAAATTTCTTTCAGTTAGATGTTGGTAATCAAAGAAAAATTGCAGATAATAAGCATGCTTAGTAATGACAGATACTTAAATGGAATATGACCTGTCACTTTTGTCTCTTAAACAGGGTTTTCTTCTGAAAAGTATTCCTCCATAAAATGTCATTTTGTGGTACATTTGATACTTCCTTCTCATGTCACTTGGTCTATGATGATGAATTTAAAAGAGCGGGTGTTTTTGACTTTGTAGCTGCTACTCCTTTCCAAAGTTATCAACTGCAATAAATTCTGAAACCCAAATCACACTCTCTGCTGCCAAAAATCTACTGCTAATCTAGTAAACTCTGTTTATGCCTTTATATATTATATGCTTATATATGTTTATAAAACAGGAGGATTTTTTCAGTTAGGATCTTTTGATTCCCCAAGAGGAATGAAAATCCAGCTCAGTATCACCAAGCTGTCTGGATTCTGGGAGGAGTGAAAAATTGAACCTGATACCATCCGGTGCAATGCCACATACATTACAAGAGCAGATATGCTGAGTAAGAGATTAATACATATTAAAAATAAAATTTTAGAGTAGCATTATTACTTAAAAAGAATAAAGTCCTTTAACAATAAATGCAAGAGTTATCAAGAGCCAGACTTTGAAAAACCCACACTGACTTCCCCTGAAGCAGTAAGAGGTCTAAAAGTTGGGTCCCAAATTTGTACTCTTTGTCACCAGTCTCATAAGTGACTTGAGCATTTGTTATCAAGCAGAATTTACTAGCGTAACTGTCATAGCCACCTTCTGGGGTGTCGTGGTTTAACCCTAGTCAGCAGCTAAGCACCAGGCAGCCCCTCATTCACTCTGCACCCCCCCGCCCTCCCCAGTGGGATGGGGGAGAAAATTGGGAAAAGAAGTAAAACTTGTGGGTTGAGATAAGAACGGTTTAATAGAACAGAAAAGAAGAAACTAATAATGATGATGACAACACTAATAAAATGACAACAGTAATAATAAAAGGATTGGAATATCTTGTATTATCTTGTATATCTCCCCCCGGTTTATATACTAGATGTGACATCACATGGTATGGAATACCCCTTTGGCCACTTTGGGTCAGCTGCCCTGGCTGTGTCCCCTCCCAACTTCTTGTGCCCCTCCAGCCTTCCTGCCGGCTGGGCATGAGAAACTGAAAAATCCTTGACTTGAGACTAAACATTACTTAGCCACAACTGAAAACATCAGTGTGTTATCAACATTCTTCTCATACCTAGCTCAAAAA
The DNA here is from genome assembly GCA_013401275.1 of Pandion haliaetus. Classification (NCBI taxonomy): domain Eukaryota; kingdom Metazoa; phylum Chordata; class Aves; order Accipitriformes; family Pandionidae; genus Pandion; species Pandion haliaetus. The sequence continues at coordinate 33,311 of VYZV01015967.1, forward strand.
CATAGCACTATAGCAGCTACTAGGAAGACAATTAACTCTATCCCAGCTGAAACCAGGACATGGGGGAAAGAGATTGCTTGAAATAATCATAATTTTGATTATTGTGGGTTACTGGAGAATCCAAGTTTGTATTGTGAAGATCAAAGGCTTTGGGTGCTTCAGTCAGATGAGCTCTTTTGACTATTTTACCTATTTTATTCACTTTATAAATATATCTGTTCACTAGCAAGGACAAACTCCTCTGTAGATTTGTGACCATTTTGAAAAACGATCAGGGTAAGTAAAATAGAAACCAAACAGTAATTTGGTCTTTGTGTTACAGACTAGAGTTCTTCGTATAGGAGACTGAAACCTAGATCATGCTGGTTTTTTTCTCCATAAGTGTCCCTTAGTAGCTAGCAAAGTATATTAAATCCACTTTTGTGTATATTTTTGTGGGATGTAGCTGTGTTACATTGCTATGACATCTGCAAATTCATAAAGCAGCAACATCTACCGTTGTTCATCTACTCTTGCTGTTTCCACATAATTTCATGCATCTAATGCTCTATGGTTTTTGTGTGGTTAAGTTTTAAACTCTCAGCCAACTCAGATTAGTTGCTAATCAGCTGTGTATTAAACTGCAGAGCATTTAGCACAGATGTATGGACATTTCTGGAACCACGCACTGTTTACTGTGTCTTCACTCATTATGATATAGGGTCCTGTCTCACTGAGTGCTAAAAAGTAATGCTGACTGATTTTATGAGGTGCAACCCGCTTAAAAACTACACATTTATCTTGCCACAGGTAAGCTCCTGAGAGGATTTGATCCTGTTTACCCCAAGAGCCTCTGGATTGACACAAAAACATTTTGCAATGGACTTCCTTTTCATATGGTTTTTGACAAAGAGGTAGGACAAGCATGTGGTAAGGGCCTTTAGCTTGCATAAACCATATAGTAATTTTCTTCTGTTTTGACTGTCCTACAGGTCACTGCTGTGTGTGCTCTGTATACAGTGCACACTCCTTTGTAGGATTTGCAGAAGTGCTCTGTACAGAGACATGCAATAAAAGTCACTCATAACAACTGGTTCTGGATCATTTCAGATAGGAATAGCCTTTGAATTTATTGAGATTACCATGTCTGAAACAGCTGCAGATATGCCAACAAGGTTTATTGCAGCAGTCTATCCATTACCAAACACTGCACATAATTTTCTGAGGTTTCTGGCCACCTTCCTGTCCTTGGATGTGCCAGGGACACGACCCATCCTTTAAACTGGCTTTGTACTTATAGCTAGTCACCCTCTCCTCCCCGTTACTAATCTATCCAAAGGCTTTTGTAAGGCTTTGCTGGCAACAGAGGCCCTACGTGCTTCCTGAGTCTACTCCATGCTTCTGCTGGGAAAACCTAGCTACCTACTAAATCAGGCAGATGCAACCCCACCTAGTAGGAACTGGACCCCAAAATCTCTTTCTCTTCCAGGGGATGATTGAGCCTGCTCTCCTGTGCATGCATACTCTGCGGCAATGGAATTGCCCTTCCCTTGGCAGGGACTGCCCTGTGGCTGGTTTCCAACTAGCCTGGGTTCCCACCAAGCTACAGTTCCTCTTGCTCCCAATTCTGTGGAGAGAATATTAGCTTAAGACAGGAGCAAAGGAAGGAGAAGCTGAGAATAGGACAGCAGAAGAAAGCTGAATACAGCCGCTCAGGGAATGTGTTTTGGCATCACGCTGATAAGAGATTCCAGAGCGCACAGTCTGCTTCGTGCCACTGTCCGCATTAGCCAAAGTTCAGAGTTTTAAACCTTTCAAGACATCCAGTCTGCATAATTTGATAAAATTACTGGTGTGGAAAAAGGGCAAGTCATACACCCGTTATTGGTAGCTAGGTCAGAGCTTCAGTAACTCTGATGACATGCAGTGAAGGCAGGGTGGACATTTCTGCAGGGGTTAAGAGCTCATGCATGGTCAGCAGGCTAAAAGAGAACAACTAAACCTTTACACAGCGATGGTTAAGATGAGGTAACCCATGGCATCCATTAGAAAATTAATATTTGCCAAGATGTTTTATACCACAGTTATTTTCTTTTTGGAATGCAGAACACACTCTGGTATCTCTAATTTTCTCTTGCAGCTGCCTGTAAGGCTATTTGTTAGGCCTACACAAATGCAAGCAAGGATAATAGCAGACTATTTTGTTTTGTTTTGAACAATAGATAGGGAAGAGTATTTGGATAATAACATTCCTTTCTGGGGGCTTTGTCTCGCTATGAAGGACACTCAGTCAGAGCTTTGCGGTAATACAGTAAGATAGAAACTTTGCTCAGAAATAAACCATGTAGTATAGCAAGGCTAAGTGTGTGTACGCGTATAAACAGTGATCAGCTATAGCTTGGCCTGAACCCAAACAGAATATGAATTATAACACATTGTCCATATTTTCTTTTTAAGCTCAGAGTGAAGCAAGCTGGGGTGAGCATTCAAAAGATTGTACCTGGCCTCCAGACCATGGGCATCTGCTTGGATCACTATTTCAGTATTGTTCACCCAGAAGTACCCTTCACCATCTCTAGCATTCAGAAATTCATCAACAGCCAATTTGTTTTCCAGACTAGAAGAGAGATGATGCCAGAGTCATGGAAACACCGGCCAATGCTAGAGCTGAGAGGTACTTCACTGTTTTCGATAGCATAAGTGTTCATATTAAATCAGGGATTATGCTGGAGTTGAACTAGTGCCTTTCTGTGGACTTCTGGCTTCACATAAGTCCTATAAATGGCCTTGTCTTTGTGCAGTGAGGAGAGGATTAGATGATTCTGTTTACAGAAACAGTACTTTAATATTCTTGTAGACAAATTCTGCTATTACCTCACCAGATTTTGACGTTTTTCAGTCAGAAATAACTGCGCTCCCATTTGAAAGGCTTAAAAAGACAGTGCTTTTCTAATTCTGCAAACCCCACATCTTTGCAGGTTTCCTGAGTAACAGGGGCAAGGCCAAGGTACGATTAGATTGTTTTGTGCACAACCTCTAGTCTCAGTTATTCACAGAGTCACAGAATTGACTCAACTCCACTTGAGTTTGGAAGGGGCCTCTGGAGATTGTCTAGTCCATCCCTGCTCAAAGAAGGGTCAACAAGAGCAAGTTAATCAGGACCATGTCTAGTTGGGTTTTGAGTATGTTCAAGAATGGAGACTCCACAACCTCCCTGGGTGACCCATTCCAGTGTTTAACCACCCTTACAGTTTTTTCTTGTGTTTAAATGGAATTCCTGCGTTTCAGTTAGCATCCATTGTCCCTTGTCCTTTCATTGGATACCATGGAGAAAAGTATTTTTCACTCCCTCCTATCACGTATTTATACATACTGATAAGCTCCCCCTGAGGCTTGTCTTCTCTAGGCTGAACAACCCCAGCTCTCTTAGTTTCTCCTTATATGACAGATGCTCCAAGCCTTCCCAGGTCCTCCATCCTTTACTTCCTGAAAATAGGAGGGACATTTAGTTTCTTCCAGTCCTCAGGAACCTTCCCCAGTCACCATGACCTTCAAAACTAATTGAGAGTGGCCTTGCAATGACACTGGCCAGCTCCCTCAGCACTCCTGGATGCATCACATCAGGTCTCGTGGACTTCTGTGTATCAAATTTGTTTAAATGTTTACTCACCTGAACCTCCTGTGCCGATGGTAGGCCTTCATCACTCCAGACTTTCCCACTGGTCTCAGGGCCCTGTGATTCCTGAAGGGTGATTCTTATCAGCAAAGACTGAAGCAAGGAAGGCACAGAGTACCTTGGAGTTTTCCATATCCTTTCTCAGCAGACCCCTTGCCCCATTCAGCAGCAGGCACACATTTTCACAAGTCTTCCTTTTGCTGCTCATATACCTATAGAAGCCCTTCTTGTGCCTTAACAGATGCAACTCCAGGAGGGTTTTGGCTTTTTCAGCCATGTCTCTTCCTCTGGGGCGACCTGGCCCTGCTTTCATGTCTTGTATTATTTTTTTTTTTTTATGTTCAAGTTTAGTCAGGAGCTCCTTGTTCATTCATGCAGGTCCCTGCCGTGTTTGCTTGACTTACTGCACATTGGGATAGACCTCCTTGGAAGAGGAGATCCTTGGAATCATCCAGCTCTTCTGGACCCTTCTTTCCAAGACTGTATCCCATGGGATTCTTCCAAGCAGATCCCTGAATGGGACAAATCCAGTCTCCCAAAGTCCAGGGTTGCAATCTTGCTTTTTTGCCTTGTTTCTCTCAGGTTCCCGCACTCCACCATCGCACAGTCTTTGCAGCCTAGGCTGGACCTAGCTTTCACATCCATAGTTCTTCACTGTTTGTAAGCATCAGGTCTAGCAGGACAGCTCCCCTCATCGGCTCATCAGTCACTTGTGTCAGGAAGCTCACCTGTGTCAATGCCTCAGTGCACTCCAGAAACCTCCTGAATTGCTTGTGCCCTGCTCTGTTGTCTGTCCAGCAGATATCAAAGCAGCTGAAGTCCACCATGAGGCTTCCTCCACTTGTCTTAAGAAGGTCTCATCTACTTTTTCTTTCTGTACAGGGCACCTGTGGCAGACACCCGTCACAACGTCACCCACATTGGTCTGCCTTCTAATCCTTATCTAGAAGCTCTCAGCTGGCTCATCATCCAGCCCTAGGCAGAGCTCCACGCATTTCCCTTGCTCTCCCACATAAAAGGCAGCTCCCCCTCCTTGTCTGCCTGTCCTTTCTAAAGAGTGTGCGTTCAGCCTTTGCAGTACTCCAGGTGTCTGAACTACCCCACCAAGCCTCTATGATCTCAATGACATGGTGGCCCTGAAACTGGACACGGACCTCTAGTTCCTCCTGGTTTTTCTCCATGCTGTGCACATTTGTGTACAGGCACCTCAGAGAGGTGCCCAGTCATGCCCATTTCCCAGAAAAGGTACGAGAGTTTCCTCCATAATGCTGTCCTGTCTCATTTTCTGTGCAGAGGTTAGAACCAAATACATAATGTAAGGCACCGCTCTGGGGCAATGCCTGCAACATGGTTGTATTATCACTCAGGGTTCTGGTTGGGATTCAATGCCAGTTGCCCTGTGAATCTCCTCAGCCCTCAGCTATGGCCTTCTGCTTCACTGGGGACCTGTGGAAAGGACGCAGTGCCAGCCCCTGGAGCCGGCTGCTGCTCGTGGAGCCACTGGGCTCAGCGTGGAGATGCACCGAGCTGTGCAAAAGTAACTGTCCAGGTCTCACCTCACCATAGCTCTACCCATCAGCCTGTGCACCCGACACAGAATCGCTTTGCGCTGCTAAGAATTTTCTTTGCCAAAGAAATTACTACTTTGTGCATGGAATAACTCTTTAAACGCAGCCACCCAACACAGGCAATGCCAGTTCGCAGGTCTTGGATTGCATCTTTGGCATGTACAGACAATAATGAAATGCGGGGTGAGCATTCCCACAATAATACACTGCAGGCATCGCTCCTGCCAGCACCCGGTTCCCATCTGCTGGGTGAGGGGCGGGAAGGGGCAGGGGACAAGGGAAGTGCTTAGAGACAAAGTCCTGATAACGTTGCTACAGCTGGAGGAGAGAAATAGCTTCCCCTGCGTGTCCATGCATTTTTGATTCCTAAAATGTGAATACATGATTCATTCGTAATTTATGCCTTTGAGGGGAACTATTTGCTACTGCCTGGGTTTCAAATGTGGATAAAAATAGTTGAGTTAGCTGTGCTTTTAGTAGTTGCATTTTCAGATTCCCATTTGTGTCTTCACCCCTCCCCCCAGTGCTACATAAGAGTTTACCAGTTAAAATTATTTTAGCAAAAAAGGTATTTTATTTGCTTTATTTTTACTCAGGGGAACACGTATGGAATGATTCTCTGCTTCGTGTAATTAGCTATAATGACATTTGGTTTAAGTGTTCTGTGACCTCAGTTGTGCTTCTCTGAACTATATAATATGACCTAATTTTCCCTTCTCTCCTTTCACCTTTACATAATGAGTGTCAAATCTGGTATTCCTGAGATTCAGAAAAAAATAAGAGTTTAGGGAGACCTTGAAAAAAGTGATGTCACCAAAACAAGGAACTTTAACTAGTTACAGGTACAATTTTACTTCTTATGCTCTCAGGGTTAATTCACATGGTATCTCTGATGTTTCAATACTGTTAGTTTTCAAGCTGTTTATCCAGATGCCCTGGGGATGGGGGGAGAGAGAGAAAGAAATAGTAATTCCTAGAATGCTGTTCAGAAGCCAAGGTTAGTTATGAAGCAAATAAATAATAATAATATTAATAAATATATATTAAAAAAAAACATAACCAAATCTCAACAAAGAAAACAAAAACTCAATCCCCCACCAAAAATCCCTTCTACCTTGCAGGCATTTTTGTACCTCCTTATTTAGATGATCATAGAGACTGAAAGTTCCAGCTTCCAGGAAGGAAGGCTCTGTTGACTTTACTGTGGCCACATATTACTCACTGTGAAATTAAACTTTAAATGTTTCCCTTAATCATTGTGAGTCTCCATTCTCCTGTGCGTGATGCTGACTGGCTTCAGGAACAGCTCAAGAACTAGGAGAGGAGTAATTCCTGTGATGACATAGACCCTACCAAAAACCACTGTCCTTAGAACTCATCCCCTAAGATTAACATCAGTAATACTGAGTGTCACATGAAAGTCCAAGCTGCTGAAAACTCTTACTGATGCTTGTTTCAAACAGGCCAGATGATCTGGATGGAGTCCCTGCAGTGCATGCTCTATCTCTGCTCACCTTTGCTTCGCACTTTGCATGAACTGGAGGAGCGACAGATGCATATCGCAGACATTGCACCTCATGACGTGACCAGGGATTTGATTCTTCTCAATCAGCAGCGACTGGCAGAGATGGAGCTCTCTAACCAGCTGGAGAGGAAGAAGGAAGAACTGCGGATATTGTCAAAGCACCTGGAAGAAGAGAAGAAAAAGACTGAAGCTCTGCTCTATGCCATGCTTCCTCAGCATGTGGCCAACCAGCTGAAAGAGGGGAAGCGGGTTGAGGCAGGTGAATGAACAGGATGCATTCGTGATGCATGATTTGTGCACTGGGTGGCGGTGACGGAGAGACTGGGGTGCTAGCAGAGCCCCATTGCCACGACCATGGAGTACATCCTCTACTTGGTCACATCTCTAATCAAGATTAGACTGTTCTTTCAAACCAAGGTTTGGAAGCTATTTGCCAAAATCGTTCCTTAGGAGGTGAAAGATGATAGCAGCTGCCTATGCAGGGAACAAAATTCAGTGTTTCAACAGTAAACTGAGATTTTGTTTTTAACGTGGGTTTACAAGGAAATGAGGGCTCAAAAGTGAAAGGCATAAAGAAATTGGTCTTTCACAGAAAATTCTCTTAGTTACTCTATGTTATCTATAAACCTAGAATCATCATGATTCCCATTGTTATTAAGCATAGCAAGTAAGAATATGCTTAAATGCCATTTAGTAAGCACATATATGAAATTAGGGGTAAAGAGCTAAATATATCCTGAGTATGGATGGACAAAGGGATGTATTCAGATGTCTGGATTGTTCGAGATGTGTGATGATTCTTATATTTGATATACTCTTATATCGACATCTCTCTTTCATATCAGCACCCGTATATAAGTATTACAAGTTATAGGTCATATGTCCTAAAAGAATGATGAGAAAGTAATCTTTGCAAACTGGTCTCAGACAGATGTCATGATTGTCCAGCCATTACAAGTACTTACTTCTGGTCTTTCCGCTCACAGGAGAGTTCAAGGAGTGCACTATATTGTTCAGCGATGTTGTGACCTTTACCAACATTTGTGCCCAATGTGAGCCTATTCAGATAGTTCTTATGTTAAATTCAATGTACCTGCAATTTGACAGACTGACCACGGTCCATGATGTGTACAAGGTATGTACTGATGGATAAAGGCTGTAGAAATAGTCTGGAAAAAGACTTTGTTGTTGTTTTGGTTTTTTTGTTTTTAAATGCACTTAAATCCTCTTCTCCCCAGTATGATTTTTGATAGATAAAATATCATGTATTTGTAGTGGCCACCCAGAGAAACTGAAAAACAGGCAGAGGTGTGATTAAATTTGTTTAAAATTTTCAGACAGGAATGTAACGTCTGTCATGGGCTAGAGTCTCTCCACAATGCTAACACCAGAATGGCTGTTCTTTCGTACAGCTCGCTCTCTTCTCTCTCAAATGCCTACCCAACATGACAGGATATCCTAGTTTATGGATCAAGTTGAATAATTTTCCTAGTTCTTTTATTCCAACCTGTTGTAAATAGGTCACTATGTCATTAAGTGTCTCCTTTGGTGGGAAATAACATTATAAACAATGCCCAGATAATACCTAGACTTTGTTTTGCTTCATGGAGATCTTGGGCAGTGGTATAGATCTCCTGCTGACCCCAAGGAGCATTGATTAGATCTAGACTGTAATGTACGTGTTGTCTCCAACCATGCTGGAAGGATCAGAGCCCTGGCTGTCATATAGTAATAGTGTTACTAACATGTCTAGAGCTACCCAGATTTGACGAGCTGAAGAGCAAGTCCTAAGTTTCTGTCTGTCCCCAGCACATTAAATATTTAGGAAGGCAGAAATAATAAAGGGTGAAATCCAAATCTCGTTCATTCCTTGCTCAGGCAAGGCATGCAATTCATCCCTCAATAAATTGTACTGGGAAATCAGAAGCATTTCTGCCTTGGCAAGGAAACTGTATTCAATAATTGAAGCATCCAGGATATGGCCCACAGATTTTAGGATAAATTAGCATCATATTCTATCTAAATCATCCATCATGAGTAAATTATCTATCACTATAATAATCTCCTTTTGATGCCTGTATATAATTCCTATTAATATTGAAGGAGGTTACTAGGGTACAGAGCAGGAGGATGAGATTACTATTTCAGGGAATTGAGAAATAAATGTTGAAATTGATCAAAGAAACTTGGCCCAAGCTTATAAACATCTCAAGTTATGAATAAATCTGGTTAAATTAAGTCTCCTACCACAGCTGAAAAATTATTAGAGTATCTATTTGCATTAGTAGCTTTTTACAGTTGTTTTTAATTTGTTATAGAAAATTACTAGAGAATTACTATAGAGAATTACATTTTTCGAGACCAATGTACTGAGCAGTTTCAAGTCACTATGTTAATGAACAAACCCAAAGATGAAATTATGTTCGTGCTCTCCTATTGGTGTTCATTTTTAAGAAATCCAATTCATCTAATTTAAACTGATCTCTTGTTTACTCATGGTAAATGTAACAGCAAAGTCTCATAAGAGCAGTTTAGAAAATTTCTTTACCTTGTAACAGTCTTTTACAGTGAATTTTAAACATTTGAGAATTCTCTGTTTCAAACAGGTCTATGCTACTCCCAGCAAAATCTCTGGTACAGGGACAAACCCCAGAGTATTTCTCAGGTGCCTTATCGTGTACTTCAAGGAGACTGGATGCCTGAAGGAGGATGAACCCTTCAGCATTTGACTCATAGGCTGCAGCATGTTGTGGGAAAACAGCTGGTTGTAAGGAAGGATGTTCCCAAACTGCTTCGTTCACACTTTGCATTCTCTGACATTCTGGAGATTCGGGGTTTCTTAATTTCACGTGGACCCCTTAATAATAACCACCAGTGAATAGACTCCCTTGCTTTACTGTGACTTTTAAAAAAAGAAATCTCTTTTAAAAAAGAAATAAGCTTTTAACACCAATGGTGAATTAGAGCTAATTAATAGCATTCAGCTGTTAGATAATGTCCTGGCTCAGGAATCTGTGCCTGGGCATAGCTCTTTGCATCTAGGTCTGCCCTGGGTAAGAGGAAGGCAAAAAGTCCGACAGTCTGACACTTTCATAGCATCCCTTACTCCTTAGGATCTCACACACTGGTATCTAAAATAGGTCAAGTAAGCAGGGACAGAATGCATTGAAATTTTTAGTGTGGAGTCAAGGAAAGGATCGCCATCTCAACGGAAATCACAGGTGCTAGAGCTTTTTAGTGATTGGAAACATCTCTTAGAAGAAAGGGGGTGTTGGTGCAGGTAAGAAGAGCCTCAAACAGCAAAACACTAACCTGAGCAAGATATATATGGCATGCTCATATGCTTGTCCCTCTCAATTAAAGGTGGAGACAATTGGAGATGCCTATATGGTAGTAGGTGGGGTCCCTGTGCCTGTACCCACTCATGCTGAGCGAGTTGCTAACTTTGCCTTGGGGATGATAATAGCAGCTACAGGAGTACAGAACCCAGTTTCTGGAAATCCTATCCAAGTAAGTTGTTAACGCAAAGATGCATGTGTGTCTGTCTGCTTCTTGGGTTGGGCTTCTGTTTAATGTATTGCAGTAGGAGATCAAAGAGCTTCTTCTGACTCCTCTGTGACTTTGGGCAAGGCCCACATGGGTACATTTTTCACAAAGAGCCTCTCCCTGTGGATATTTGATATTTTACTGGTGTCCAGTGTTGTGTTAGGATGAACTTTTAGGTGGCTGGATAGCATCAAGAAAGATGTTAAATAACAAGTGACATTTTTGGGGGGGTGTTTTGTTTTATGTCTTTGTAAAGATTAGAGTTGGGATCCATACAGGTCCTGTCTTGGCTGGAGTTGTTGGAGAAAAGATGCCTCGTTATTGCTTGTTTGGAGACACGGTGAATATAGCTTCCCGGATGGAAAGTCATGGTGTCCCGAGTAAAATTCATCTAAGCTCCGGTGCCTATCAGTGAGTAACTGTGATGGAAGCTTTGCCTGTTAAACGCTGTGCTAAAAAACACTGCCTTGACAGCTGCAGCTTTCAATGTAGATGGTGCTGTCTTTAGTCACTGATTTACGCAGCTTACTTATAAGGCAAAATCACTGCTTGCAAAGATTTTTATTCGTTCTGATTATTTCAAATGCACTTGTATAGGGAGACAGAGGTTTGAGAGTCTCAATCCTAGAGAGCAAAATATGGGAAAAAACTAATTGTGACAGCTTATTTGGAAGTACCGATAGAGTGACGTAAATGCTAGAAAAATGGTCAGAACATTTAATTTGACATCCTGCCTAACAAAAGCTTTAAAATCTCCCTGATTGAGCACAACAGTTTGTGATGAAACAGTTTTATTTGCACTTACTAAGGATTAACTGCATAAACCACTATCCTATTCATGCAGTGAGTAATTTACTTTCCTAAAACTCATGTCAGTAAAAATGAAATACTACATTTTCAAGAATTTTATGTATGCATAGAATATGTATGCAAGAGGTGGAAGTGAAGACGAGCTACAAAGCAGGAGTATAAAAACACTATCTGGGCACATAGGAATGATATTAGGAAAGCCAGAGCTCAGCTAGCATTGAAATGGGCAAGGAAGGTTCAAAGGCAGTAACAGGAGCTTCTGCTGTGTTGGCAGAAAATTATAAATGGAAATGTGGACTTGCCTCAGTCATCACTGCCTAGGTCTTCAAGGTTCCTGCACCTAAAGTCAGGGTTCAAGGAGTAGGTGAAGTACCAGTATTGGAAGACAATCAGATCAGGGGTCTTTTGAGAAATCTCAATCTATAGAAGTGTATGGGAGCAGATGGGATGCCTCCAAAGGTAATGAGGGAGCTGGGTGATGGCATTACAGTGCTGCTGAATGTCATCTTTGGAAGGTCATGAAGATCAGCACCGTAGCAACTGAAGAAAGCCAGATGTTACACCTATATTGAAAAATG
>VYZV01015967.1:47036-94401 GCA_013401275.1 Pandion haliaetus
GTCTTTGAATATCCCTATGTAAAAATCACTTTTTGGTACCTCATGCAGCAATTGAGAAAGAGGTGACTCATCTAGCTACAAATACTCCTACTCAAACGAGTACTTCCCATAAAAGAAACATTCCCTGAAGTGACCATCTGTCTTGACTTCAACACAGCCAGCAACTTCCCCGTCTAAGGTTAGCAGAATTTGATCTACATTTTAAATGCAATGACAGTTTAATCTCTTAACAGGTCTTTTGTTGGGTAAAGGCATTATGCAGTAGAAGTGCAGAACAGGTCTAATACAACCTGTATTTTTCCATCCTGAAGAGAAAATACTGTGTTCTTTATGGCACCCAACCCTAAAAAAAAACCTGTGACCTTTGAACCAGCTGTCCATGCTATGCTTAGATGATCACAGAAGGACATGCACATAGTGGAGTTATGTAGTATTGAATTCATCACAACACTGAAGGACTGTTCAAGGCCTCATTTTCTCACCCCAGCTAAACAAAAACAGAGTTTCAGGACTACAGAGGGAGTGTGTCAGTGCTGGAATTAATGTTAACGTCATTGAAAATAACAGCGTTAAAGACCAACATCACTTACCTGGTGTCAGAGGCTCCTCAGCTGAATTACTTCCATGCTGATATATTCTTAGATTATGCCTGATCAGAAATGGCAGAGAAAAATTGAAGTTCAGCTGTCAGGGATTTAAGATGCAGGAGCAAAAATACAATGGATATAAAGGCTGTGGACAATTCGGCACACCATAAATTGTGCTCTCACTCATATAAATGGAGCTCGCAGTAGGTGGAATGTGCTTGTACTGGGGGACTTTGACAGGAGATGCGCTCCGCACACCGATCTATTACCTTTGGGTGTCGATTCATTGTCTAAGGATGCACATGTGAGACCCATTTGAACTTTGAGCAAGAACTCACTGGAGAAGATGATAATGTTACTCCTCTGTTACAGTCTGGAGCATCACATCTCCACCTCTGTGTCTGCAGCAAGAGTGAGGCTCCTTAAACGTCAGACAGAGAGGTAAGACTGATGAAAGGCATCTCCTCCTCTCTATAGTTTAACAAGATGAAATTTCATCTGGTTAGATTTTCTTTTTAAATCCCTGAGACAGTAGCTCCCTTGTCAGGGTGCTCTACAGCTCTATCTACATTAGCAAGTAGTGTGGACCAGTAGAGGAGGACGCGTAGAGCAAAACCGTCAGTGCTGTTGTCCACACTACAGGTATTTCAGAGGGCTTGCTGGTGTGGTCCCATGCACTGAATACCTGTTAGCTTTTGGAGCATCTTATAAGCACATCCTCTGACTTAGTTTCATCCAGAAGAGATCCATTCGTGTGCTTTGAGACCACTCTACAATGTGAAACAAAGTACAGTAAGTGGGTTTGGCCAGGAAAGTTACTCAGGAGGGTACTCCTGACTCTGACTGAAATGCTGATGTAGACACACCCTTTAACATTAGCACTTTCCACCGTATAGCTGAGCAGCACCATTCTGGGAGACTGCAGTTTTATGAATGGCAGGGTATATTTATTTGTTTATTTATAAGGCTTTTGCTATGCAGACACTGTTCATTATTTTGGCAAAGGTGAGAGCTACTGTAGGTTGAAGATGCATCTAAGGATTGTTATTGTTAAGTTGGGCATCAAGATTTTAAACATTTGACTGTGTGCTACCCTCAGACACACAATGTCTAAATTTCACCTTCATCCTTAGTACCTCCTCCCTACTGGTCCAGTGCTCATGGCTTTGCACTTCTGTGTTATGACCATAGCTTTAAAAAGACTTTCCTAAAGAAAGATAATAGCCAATTTCTCTCTTGCTTACAATGACTTTAATGTGAAGTAAGAGTTAAATTGGCACTATCCCACTGATTTAAGTTGAGAATCAACTCTGACAAGACTTTTCTTGTCTCCAACCTCGAGACATGTTTCACTACTCTTGACTAGTTGTGCTGATGGAACGGAGAGCACGTCATTTAACAAATGGCAGTGGTGGACTCCGTCTTTGTCGGCATTCGCTATGGAGATACAAAGCCACTTAACCCCAAGCACAAGTGTGGCACAGGAGTGTACGTCTCTCAGTGGCCAGTGCTAATGCAGGAGGAAACCTCTTGCTGTCTCAACTGCTTTTGCAGTCCCATCCCTGCATGGCTGAATACCACTGACCACCTCTCCGAAAGGAAGAATTTCCGATGGGAAGTTGTCCAACAAGCCTGGCCATCAGTGAATAGGGTTTAGTATATATTGCTGGGTTTACCATAGATATATTCTAGAGTGTTTTTAAGTGGAAGCCCAGACCTCCTCTGAACTTGTATGGATCCTCTTGGGAAGAAGAAAGAAAAGGACCATGGCTTAATTGCTGCCTGCATCTCTCTGTCCAAATTTTAACACTCGCTTTGCTTATACCTGCCCTTTTTGCGCTGAACAATCTATGAATGTTTAATATTGGAATGCTTTAATTGCCAGTAAGTGCTCCATGGTAAGTTACTTCATGCTGTACTGTGGTAAAACTGATGTGCTCAGTGGTTTCTCTGTGGCCTCTGCTACAATCTGGTTCTTCTGGAGATGCACAGCTAGGTCAAATCTGCACAACTGCTTTTAAAAATTAATGTGCCTGTGCATCATCATCATGTGTTCTTAAATCTGTGAGCACTGCTAAAGGCTGCAAAAATATAATTAAAAAATAAATCTTTCCATTAATATTCTGACTACCATTTGTCAATGACTACTTTGATTCCTTTCCCTCTTCTCCCTTCCACCTTTTCTGTTCTTTTTCTCTATAAGTATACAAAAGTTTAAGACCATTATACCTCTAATAAATGTCCAGTGCATTTAATTTCTTGACCATACACAAAGTTACATGCATTTGTGACATCAGAATCAGCAGCCCACTGCAATCGACATTATCACTCACTTGCTAATACACAATCTCAGTGTCAGTGACCTATCTACATTGAATTGCCACAAAAAGGGTGGGAGAAGAGAATTCCCACTGCTGCTTCTTGGAAGCTGAGACTTAGAAAACTTAAAACTTGAGACTTTTGAAAGCTGTCTAAAGCATATGGATCCCCAAATCCCATTAAATCTGGTGTTCAAACATGAATTGTCAAAAGCTTGGGTACTTAAAGGTTTAGGGGCCAGATTTTCAAAGACAGACGTTTGTTGTTACTTTCCTAAGTGAAATTAACTGGATTTAGGTACTTAACTGAACACATATGCAGTGTCTAGTTTCTGACAATGAAGCTTTCTTTAGAGCTTTTAAAAAGGACTTCCCTGTAAATGCCTTCTAAAATGAGCTGTTCAGTAAACTTTCCAAACTGTAACCTCATTTGCTGGAAGTCATCGATTCATTACTTCTGATATTACAATGCAACTCTGTATGGACCCAAACTGAACGTAAAAATCCACAAACGAAATTGCAGTGAAACTGAAACTATTACTTCATCAGTGAGAATATATTAAAAATGTACTTGAATATACAAAACACTGTGAATTTCAAACTGAAAAAAGGAGCACAGATTTTTATACAAGTATATGACATCACAGAAAATCCAGGAGGGATTTTTTTTCCATCAGGTCTCTGCTTTCACTTTTGAAAGCTCAACAGTTTAAGAGCAGACAATGAGATGAAAATCTTCCTTAAAGTTATCGGTACAAACATCTACTGTTCATGCATTCTCTGTACAATAGTCAATCATCAGTGCTGCCTGTACCTAAAGAAATAGCAATGTGCAGTATTTTGGTTCCATAAATACTTGTAATCAAAATAAACATGTGGGACACTATCTTTACTCATATGACTAGAACTAACAAGCACTCCTCATTTTTTTACAAGCTGTTTGTTGTTCTCTCTCACATTTATTCTGCACCTGTTTGCTGAATTTCTGCTAATGATTTTTTGATCTGAGCTGTGCTGAGAAGCCATTCCTGAAAAATTCTGATATTCACAATTCTTCCTATTTTGCCTTGGTGTACAGCCTTTAGTCTCTGGCTGGACGAACACACCAAGTTGGAAACAGATTTGTAGTCACATTTTCATACTGATTAGTACTTACTCTCCCCTGCCCTCCCTTAGAGGTGAACCCCAAATGGACATAAACAGTCATTGCCAAGCTTTGCAGAAGTTCAGAGTAATGTTAGCTGACTGTAACGCCTTCTTGACTTTACTGTATTAGTACTGTGAAGTTTTAAAGTCTTACATACAGAGAAAACCTCAGAGGCTCTTTAATAGCTCTTATTTTGTCATTTGCATCAAATACCTTTCTGGCAAGGGAATCCGCAAACACAAGTGGTGACGTGGTTTCTGCTTTTTTTGTGACAAACACATCAAAACCAGCTTCAGCAGCCTGTTTACAGCAGTCCCAAGGTAAAGGATTTTTGAGACATGTTGCACAGAAGCTACTTTGTGGAGGTATATCTGCTATCGTGTGGCTTCATCAAGGTGTATGGGCTTCCAGCCAGCTTTGTCGTGTCTTCCATTTCCATGCTAAACATCAGGCCAGTGACCCGAAACACAGGCTGGGTGATTCTCCGCAGGCATCCTGCCAAAGCGTTTTGCAGGAAAGGAACCTGACACACAGCTATCATTTAAGGCCAATTTATCTCGAGAGTCAATGGGCCTTTAAAAATTCACCAGCTCACATATCCTTTTCAGCGACGGTGGTTAACTGTTTTGTGCTTTGATTTTGTGGGCTTTTGAGGGAACCTTGCTTTTCAGCATATGATGACATGTCCATTGGTAAGAGGAAACTAACGGCCTTTACTTTACCCCTGGAGAAAAATGAGAAAGCATTATGAGGATTACAAGTGTATAAAAGGTGCAAAGAAAGTAAAAAAACCCAGCAAGCAAAAGGCAAATGCTTTCAGCACTTGCACACTGCATGGAAGCAGGATTTCATGCCCCACTGGGATGGGGTTCGCACGGTCCTCCCAAGGGACCGAGCATAGTGTTGTCTGCCTGTCTGTCCATCTGCTGGAAGCATCTGCCTTTTTCCACTGAGCCTCACATCTCTCTATCAGCACCCAATGCGTATGTACAAAGCAATGCACGTACAGAACCCTTAGGGTGCACCTGCACCCACATGGACCCAGGGGGTCCTTCAGTGGCGTTATGTTTATGTGCATCAGTACCTAGCTACTGGAAGTGAGTGAGAACAGCAGTTTCCAAGTGGTGAGTGTGCGTGTGATAAATTACATCGGGTGTGAAAGCAGAGGGAGAAACATGCTCCTTCGTGTGTTCCAAAACCGGTTGGTTTGGCAAGTGAAGGGATTGGGTTTTGCAGAGCTTTGGTTTTTGTTCTCACTGTCCTCTGTGATGGCTGTTGGCTCACTCAGACCCATCAGGAGCATGAGAAAGGATAATCAAGAAACTATGAAAGTATTTATTGATGGTTACTGGGGGGTGTCCTGCAGGGCAGAGGACCACCAAGATTTCCTTGCCCCTTCTCACCTGCCAGTTAGACCTTTCCCACTGGAAGGTGAAACCGTCAAGCGTGAACACCCCAATGACAACTTTTCTACCAAACAGGCCTTGTACCTTTTGTAATTTTAATATAATAGCCCTGAAAACAGTTCTCAGTCTCTCTTATCCTGCCTAATGTATTCAAATATTTAGTATTTGTTTTTATTTACCAAAAAAAGTGGGAGTCATGTGGTATAAATAATGCTTTAGCATTGTTGTGGTTTAACCCCAGCCAGCAACTAAACACCATGCAGCCGCTCACTTGCTCCCCCCCCACCCCAGTGGGATGGGGGAGGGAATCAGGGGGAAAAAAAAGGTAAAACTCATGGGTTGAGATAAGAACAGTTTATTAGAACAGAAAGGAAGAAAATAATGATACCAACAACAATAATAAAATTACAATAATAATAATAAAAGGATTAGAATACACAAAACAAGTGATGCACAATGCAATTGTTCATCACCCGCCAAACAGTGCCCAGTTAGTTCCTGAGCAGCGATCATGCCCCAGGCCCCAGGCCCCACTCCCCCCCACCGAGTTTATATACTGGGCATGACATCACATGGTATGGAATACCCCCTTGGCCAGCTTGGGTCAGCTGTCCTGGCTGTGTCCCCTCCCAACTTCTTGTGCCCCTCCAGCCTTCTTGCTGGCTGGGCATGAGAAGCTGAAAAATCCTTGACTTGGTATAAACACTGCTTAGCCTCAACTGAAAACATCAGTGTGTTATCAACATTCTTCTCATACTGACCCCAAAACAGAACACTACACCAGCTACTAGAAAGAAAATTAACTATCCCAGCTGAAACCAGGACAAGCATATATGAATGAAAATGTAGTAGACATGCAAATTAGTGATGATTTGTTACTAGTGCTGTTATTTTATTACTTGGATGCGACTGCACTCTAGATAAATCCAACATGATACTTCTACAGAATTAATTTGAAGGCAAAAAAATTCAGCATCACATATAAGATTATAGCTTTTGAGCAAAATGTGAGAAAACTACAATAAACAATGAATAGGAAAACCTGACATGGACCAGCACGCTGGAAGCAAAGATGTCATCACTGTAAAAAAATTAAGCTTAATTAGGTTGCTGAACTCATTGCCACAAATTATCCTACTAGTTGAAAGCTTACTAAGATTGCTGTCTGTGTTAGGCCTTTGTGTATATAATGGAAACATCCACCATTATGACCAGAAAAGACGTTAAACTTTTTTTTTGGTATAAGACACACAAAGCTTTATGCTTCAGGATATCACCCAGTCGACTGAGGGGGTTAAGTAAAAAGCTCTTTCCACAGCCGTTTCTTCTGAAGCAGCCAACACTGAGTGGACATGAGTCACAGTGCCACACTCACCACTGTTCAGAGCTGACAAGGCAGCTCTAAAGATAGCGATAAAGTAATCATCACCGTTCCTTTGGCCACTGGCAAGCCAATGCTTTTAAACCTGTAGGTCTCAAGACAATTGTAATAGATCTCCGTTGCTATTTTGATTGCTCTGAAAGCTTTCTTTCCCCTTAGGAGAAAGCAACAGCATTTGCCGTTGCTGTTCCTGCTCCTGCACCCTGACCCTGTGTTTCTTAACACACGCTTTCCACGTGAGCTGGCTTCAGGGCGAACCTCTCAGAAGCGTTTATGTGCACTGCGAGTCTTAAGTTTCCCCGAAGGCAGTGGAGCATATGCTGAAATCCGGAGTTACAGGGTCAGGGTGCTTTTGAAAACGATATGAGTTCCCTGCCAGGGACTAAATTTAGGTGTTTAAATGCTGTAAAACATCTGACCCTCAAATGTCCTTACAAGAAAACCTAGGTGCCTATGAAAACTTGACCTCTTTGCCCCCTCCAGCCTCTCAGCAAGGAGCTGGGCTCCTAACTGGGTTTGCCAGGGGGTGTGAGGGGCTGTGCACTGGTCTGCTCTGAGGACGTGTTGCTGTGCGAGGGTGGCATGGCATGAAAGCTGACATGATGTGCCATGTGGATGGGTATGTCAGCGCAGGTGACACAACCCACTGCAGCCATGCAGGTCCTGAGCAGAGGCCACTGCCCCAGGACATGCGTGGGCAGGCAGACCCATGGACTTCTCCCTGTTCAAATGCACGTGCTTTGAGGTCATTTGGACCCTGTTCTTTTTGAGCACGGCACAATCAGCACTAAAACCAGCAATCTGCATGGATTCCCAGGGTGTACACATCAGCACCAGGAGATGACCAGGGCTATCGCATATCACAGTCTCATTATTGGTGCTTCTACCTTTGATTGTTGCCCTGTGTTGGAAAGCTTCTCATCGATGAGCAGAGACACTCAGGGCTTCTCCAGCAGCCATTTCACTTAATTTAGAAGCTGTCCTGAGAGTATTTTTCTCAAGGCTGAAAGCATTAACATGTAATGCTTCAATTACAGGGGAAATATGATACAGTACATCTAAATCCATAAGCCATATTAATCACATTTTCAAAAGCACAGTTCAGAGTTCCTTGATATCTCCATGCTTTTCATTCGAAGATTAAAAATCCCTTTCAAGCTTAGCCTGTCAGAATAACACATCAATCTGCAAAACTCTGCCTGGCTTTAACGGAGGGAAGATTTCAACCCCTTTCCCTCTCCCCTCTCCCCTCAGCCTCACCTTTCTGTAGTAAATTTAAACTGCTAACACTGGCAATCTTCACACGTTGCAAGGAGGAGCAGGACAACTTACCCAAAAGAGGTCTCCCATCTGCTCAGTGCCCATATACATTCGAACAAAGATTTTGCTCATAATGAACCAAAACCCAAAGCAATGTCCATACATGTTACTAGGTGAAACCTGCAACCAGCCCAGGCAGGCAATGCTGTGAAGGCAAATTGAACCTACCTGCACTTACAGACATGCTCCTGAAACAGCTTCATTTTGCTGGGATGACTGTAGGAGAGACAGTTGGCTGGCATTTTTTCAAGCCCTTTCCCCTCTCCACTGGTGAGCTGTGCTGCAGCAGGAGGGGCTGGTGGCTGGGCACTGCCCGGGGTGTCCAGGAGCCCATTGCTCGGAGGCCTCTTGCTGGCCCGGTGAGACCTCGTGCTGGAAGGGGCAGGAGCTGGCGAAGCGGTGGAGTAGCGCCGCACCGTCATGGTCGTATCTGAGTAGCGGAGACAAAAGCAGAGCTAGGGATAACAATAATAATGAGAATTCAGAGATCCTCTAGATATCCCCTAGAAGGCAGCTGGAGAAGAAAAGCCACAAAGTTGGAAAGCACTTTGCACATCTTTCACCTCACTGCAAGACCAGTCAGCTATTCCCAAGCTGACGACATCCATAGCCACCAGCAGCCCCAGTGTGAGAGGCCCTCAGGTTAGTAACTTGACCACTGGACTCAGTGGGCTTGGCAGTAGGCATTATTCGATTGCAGCACTCATCTAGGTTCACGTAAATCCACTAGTACTGTTCGGCCTCTCATCTCGTTCATTTTCGTAGACTTGTCTCTGTCAAAACTTGTGGGGGCATTTCTCCACAGCATGGACCTCTCCAGGAGGCTGGTTCAGAGCTGAGGCTCGGTCAGCCACCAGACCTGCGGAGCAGATGGACTGTAACAGCAGCTGCAACTTACACCGCACACCATACTAAGGCCAAGAAGTTGCATTAGTGAAGCAGTTTTCCAGCAGGGTGGACGTGACAGACACCAGACAAGGAGGGGACAGGCCTCAAGCACATACAATACCTAACAGCCTGACCCTGCCAACAACCACATTTAACCTAGGTAACTACTTCTCACCAAACAATATTTTGCTCTAATTCCTGCTTCATTTAATCCTCCAGAAGTCCCAAACAGGCTTTATAACTGAGGAATATTTCCATTTTTCCCCTCTGATAAAATCGTGAAGAGAGCATATTCCTGTATGTTGGCCCCTCTCTCCCTCAGCCAAAACTAACTGCATTGTCTGCAAAAAGAAAACTGTACATCTGGCATGATGTATGCAACCCATTGCTATTTGTTAATATTTGTAGAGTTTTTCTCAGCTTTTACTAAGGCAAGAGGGGTTACGGCACAATTACAACTGTTGGTTGTTTTCTGTCTGGAACAGACAGGGGACAGGCACAGGCAAGATAGTCCATGCCCACAAAAGCTTAAAGCAGTGAGTCAAATTCTGCTTTAACAAAGATAAACTGAACTCTTTGAGTTGAACTCTTTGCTTGAGCTGCAGCAAAATACTCCACTAAGCTCAGCTTGGGGGATGCAGATAAGCCCCTAAAAAGATCAGAGACACACACCCGGTTAAGGTGGTTTTGGGTGTGGGCACTGAAGGAGGCCACAACACTTCCATTAAGTTAATTGGACAGACAGCTAGTGGTCCCTCTCCCATTCCCTGCAGACATGTAACAGCCGAGCTGGGAGGTCCTGCATGGGCAGCACACATGGGTACCTTTCTGCTCCTTCGGTGCGGGAGCAGGACTGGCCACGATGCTTCCATGCAGCGATGCTGGAGAGCCAGCTGGTCCTTCCCCATCATCGTCGAGGCTCCTTGCGTCGCCGTTCCCACCTCCTTTTGCTGCCTCTCTCTCGGGTGGCACATGTCCGCAGACCTGTAGCTCTCCTCTCAGGGCCCTGTTCTCCCTCTCCAGCTTGTTGATTTGGGAACGCATCTTGCGGATGACCTGGAGGAGGTGCACATTACCCTCCATGGTCTCACACCGTGCAGCAAGGCTCCCTGCTCCCCCACCAAAGCGCCTGCCCTGTGGAGAAGCTCCTAAGCCAGTGGCAGGAGGTCCCTGCCCTTAAAAACCTCCGGACAATAGGAGTCCCTCCCCGCGCGCAGGGCTGGAGCCAGCTCCCACCACTGGGCAGGCTGGACTGAGATGTCAGGTTACTGAGAAAGGGCCCATGATTTATTCATACAAGGTCTCGTTTTTCAGAGCAGAGCTGGCCTCTTGCATGCTGCACAAATCACTGTCAACACAATATCGCTGCATCATCGGAAAACCGTCCTGCCCCCTCGCTTGCCTCAGGCTTTGGTTTTCTCCAAAAGCACCAAGCAGGACAGAGCCCGTTTCCTTTGGTTTACCTGAAAAGGCCAGCAATCGCCTCCATGACACAGAAGGAGGGGTCACCCTTTGCGGGGCAGCAGTTCATCTCTCCCTGAACACTAGGCAAATTACTCATTTTTGCTCTGCGCATCTGGAAAGAGTTAGCAATTTCTCAAAGTAAAATTAAATTTCCAAATGGAAGCTGATACGGTGCAGGACTCCCCACTATTAACAAAGTACGCCAACAGCTATGATGGACAAGCAGGTAAATTAAGCTTTCCTGAAAGGGTGCAGGAAAGCCCACTGCCCCTTCCCAGGCCCCCAGGGAGGCTTGCTGGAGTGGAGCGCCTGCACCAGCATCCCAGGAGTGTAAGGAGAGACAGGCTGGGCATGAATCTTGCATTAAGAAGGGAAACACAATCCTCTGTGCTGCTCTCATCACCTAGTCCCTAAAGTGATCTCTCTGCTGGCAGTAAAATGCAAAAAACTGTGGAACATCCTTCCCACCCCCCCCAAACTTACTTCAAAATACAAAACTGAAAAAGCCAGCAGGAAAATTATTTAACACACCTTTTGCTTTGAGACCGTTCACTTTCCAGGAGCTCAACAGTGACTCAGGAATATCTGAGAAATAAAGACCTTTCAGCTGTGCGCACTTCAGCGCTTTGCTGCCAGAGAAAGAAAAGAGAGCTGGTGTGAGATGCTCGAAGCAAGACCTAACTCAATTTTATTTTTTCCAGTGGATGACAGAAAAGTACTATCACGAGGAAGCCATCAGGTCTGCGAGGAGGCTCTGCTGCTCAGCAGCTACTGGGAAGTTGGGCAGAAACTGCTGGAACTGAGAGAAGAAAAGGGATGCAGGCAAGGAGCTTTGCCCTCAGGCATGTTGTCGTGTGGGTGGTGCTGCCTTCTAGGGAGTAGCGTCCTCAAAAAGCGCTTCATAAGGATGAAGCAGTTCCTGTAGTTCACACTGTGCTTGCTCCCGTCTCTGGCCTACAGCAACATGCCATACCTAGCAAGGGCAGGTGGGACCTGCTGCAAGACCTGCAGGAGTACGCAGCTATGCAAGTCCTTCCAGTGAGACAGGCAGAAAGCTGGGGACCAGCAGCCATGGGAGTCACAGGCAGCCCTGCTGTCACCTCCCGGGAACCTCTCCAGTGGCCTCTGTGCAATTTGGGCTGCGTGCAAAGAGGTGAAGTGAATTTGAGGTTTTGGGCTACAAACAAAGCCCACAGCATCCATGATCTCTCATGAAATCACAGTGCAAGGGGAAGGGCATGTCAGGCCCTGCTGTATTTCCCCTGCCTGCTGCGGGGCTGGCGGCAGTCTGGGCTTGACATGCTGGCATCAGTCTTGGCAAAGCTCCTGGGGGGTTGCGGCTGTCCTCTTTCCAGCCCATCCAGATTGCATCAACAAGAAGCACCATCTTATTCTGAGTTTTTTCCTCCCCTCCAGAGCGGTGCATGGTGCTGAAGGCATAATAACATACAAATGGGAAGGAGGGTGCAAAGCTGGGCTCAGAGATGGACTTGGACCCAGGCTTAAATAACAGCGCAGGTGCCCCTGTGCTGGGGACAATGTGTGGTGAGCAGAACTACTGGAACCAAAATACAATTCCTCTCCATTTTGGAGTCAGCCAAGGACAAAAAAAAAAATAGCAGCAACCTGCCAGCGCTGGTTTCAAATTTATGTTTGTTTCTCTAGCAAGTGGATCAGGTACTGGAATGGTGACAGCACTCACGTGTAATTATGGTATCACTGCTGATCCTGCAGCTGGCAGGTTCGGATGGGCAGAGGACACTCGCCAGCTCAGCAATTAGCTTACCCCGGCTGCAACTGAAGACATCTGCTCCTCTGATCCCATGCCCACTGCTGCACTGGAACCAGACCAGAGCAGGCACAGACCTTTTGTCGTACCAGAGACTTCTGAGGAAACAACGTTTGTCTTGCAACCTCATACTGCTGTTCCTGCTGCCATTCCCACCCAGGCACTGACGGGCAGGGGGGCAGACGAGTCAGGAGTTTTGTACGATGAAAACCTGGCAAAGCTAGATTTGCCACTGGGCTGGTCAGCATGTTCCCTGTAAGCAGAGAGAGCTTCATGCACGCAACCTTGTATTTGTGAATTCAGTGAGGGTCCAAGACGTGTGCCTGCGCTGCTGGACCCATGGGGCCACCGGCCCGGGGCAGGGCTGGGCAGCTCCTGAGTGCTGCCGCTCCATGTGCCACGGGTGGGAGACACGCTCGATGCCTCTTAGCCATGGCACAATCATAGGCTGCAGATTTTGGCTGGCCGTATGTTCAGTGTACCTTCCTGCACTTACTACAAACACCTATAGCTGTGTGGTTTTTGATGTGAAACACTTAAAGTCATTTAACAAAAAGGATGGAGCGTCTCACATCTGAGCTGCTTTGGCAGGTTGTGCTTGGTAGGACGCGGACCTGGGTAAAATTGTATTCACCTTCAGTCACATCCTAACCTCTCCACTAGGAAGAATAACCAAACACACAGATGGAGTTTCTGGCAGCTGCTGGGCTCAAGCAGCCCCACAGCAATACCCGTATGTGACTGCTGGAGCATGTGCTGTGTTTCAGTGGACTGTCTGAACTGCATACCAAGTAGTGTTGCAACAGAAAACCTGCAAACAAAACGCAGAAGCCTTGCAGAGCAGCTTCATCCAAAACCGGGAAGAGCTCAGCTCTTTATTCTGCCACTACTTGATATTCTGCAGCTCCCTGCCTGGCACAGTGACATGAGATGCTTGTGCATGTACGTGGCTGCTGCAGGGGGTCCCTGGGGAAGAGGCTACGCTGTGAGCAGAGAAGGTACGTTGTGAAACCTGCTGTCAGCAGAAAATGGCACCCGCACAGCTACCGCTGTTGCTGAACAGTTTTTCTAGCTGTCTTGCTTGCCAGATCCGCTGTCTTGCTCCTCTGAAGATGAGAGAGAAAAACCCAAAAAGGACTCATTGCTACAAACCAAAATTATTATTTTTTTGCAAATCACAATATTTTGTCCTTGAAAATCCATCAACAGCACATGGGTATTTTCTATGACACGCTGCCTGGCATCATACTCCTTCTAACCCATAGACTCCCACCCTTAGGACGCTCTGCTCCCCCTCTGATGCATCCACTAGCTGCCGCACCGTCACCCCTGCCTGCCATCAGGCACCACATCACACCAGGGCTCTGGCACCTTGGCTGAGGACCAGCAACGCTGCATCGCATCTCCAGCCTCGCTGCGACGGGCTGGAGGAGAAGCGCAGCAGCCTGCCTACCCTGAGGTGTAACTCACAGGAAAACCGGGGGAAGAGGGCGGCTCACAGCTCTGTCATCCCCGCACCAAGCCTGAAGCCAGATCTCCACCAAGGCAGGAATCTCCAGGGAAGGTTTGCTGCTAGCAGCCACGAATGTCAGCAATGCTGGATTTATTCATCCTGTAAAAAATTACTAAGCAAAAGCATAACAGCAGCACCAGTCAGGGTCAACGCCAAATTCTTCCCATTGCCACTGTGCAAAAACATCGCTGTGCCCCGAGTCCTGGCTTGATTTCTGACTTTAAGTTTTATGCTTCATTATGGTGCAAGACAGCCTAATTCTCTTCTGAATCTGTCTGTACAACTTAAGGAGGTAATAAGAGAATATTTCAGTGGATTTTAAAATGAATAAAGAAATGTTTTTTAGTGTGTTGATTCTGTTTTGCTGATGCACACTTTTGATTATTTTGCTCCTGTACATCTGAAGGGATTGAACAGGTTTAATGTCAAAATTTGATCCCATATTGGCCTTCTCCTTGCTTAATTCTCAGTGGCTGCCCCATTTTAATCAAGAGATAAATTCATGTTTTTCCCCATTTTCCTTTTTTATTTCTGCGCTTTCACTCTCCTCCAAGTTTAGACACTTAGACCTTTAGACATCTAAGTTATCCCTATGCTTTACTTGGCCAGTCCTATCACTTGAGGCTCAGCAGAAAGTTTGAGATCGATGATCTGCTCAAATGCGTTTTCTTCCAGGCACTTGAATAACAGCTTGAACGTCGTGGGACATGCAACACAGTCTACAACAAGGCCTTTGCTCACCCGAGCCCGGTGTGCCGGCAGCCATCGTAGCTGGCATCAGCGTCCCCACAGGTGCTGCTCTGCCAGGCCAGGTCACATCTTGCTTTGAACGAATTTCATCTGCTAATGCTCAGCCATGCAAAGAAATTCCTCGTAATGGAAGGATTTGACAGAGAAGATTTTGCAGCACAAATCAAAAATGTTCTAGTAATTGGACAAAACAGATCAGCCTCTAAAGTTTGCTGATCACGTCTATGTTTAATACAATTTCTTGATGTGCCCTGGCCATGTGCTCCCCGGGGAAAGTGGTGCCCTCGGCCCCGTCCTCCCGGCCTGCATGCCCCGACCCAAGAGGTACGTGCCCCCAGGGCCACTGCTCCTTCCTTGGGCCAGGCTGGGCTCCTCGCCACAGCTGAGCTTCCACAGCGAAGGCAGGTACAGGAGGTAGTACCAATTTCTACAGCAGCGCCTCAGGCCTTCACTACAGCAATCAGCTAATTATTCACTGGCTGAATTCACTACAGGGAATACCTTCTCCTCCTCTGAGCCGGCATCGCTCTGCAGCTGAACAGAGGAACCCGGACACCCATTTTGGTACATTCCCACAACTACAAATGTTGACAAATTTCCATACTTATTCTGAAAATCGTGAGTTTTGGCTCCAAGCTATTACACAGTCGAAATCTGCTCTTCCTGAGACCCTTCTGGAGGACAATGGCCAGGTATGCCAGTGCTGGGGCACCCGTGTGAGCGGGGTGCCTGTGCTACCACGCCAGCAGGCAGGTGGCTGCCCTCCCTGCTTCGGAATGTCGCCCAGAACCGGAGCCCAGCCACGCTGTGAAGGAAACCCCTTTTTCCACCCGTGCAAAAAGGCCGAGCCAGTGCCTTCACACACACAGCTCGGCGGGCCCACAGCAGCAGCTCCCATAGAGCCGCCCCAGCCAAGGGCGAGATGCTCCTGCACCTACCAGCAACGTCTGCTGCCTGGGCTGCAGCCAGCCCCACCACCCCGCATAGGAGCCGCCTTCCCGGCCGCCTGCATCTCTCCAGACCACGAACAGCAACTGACACGTGTCACTTCCGTACAATGCTGTTTTTCTGAGTGCGCTTGGGCAGCAATTTCCCAGCAGAATGAAGATTACCCAGTGGATTGGCAGGACGAGCCCAAGAAGGTGATTGCAAGTCCGCATCGGCGATCTCCCCTTGACATTGAAGTGGGGAGAAGAAACGCAGCAGCAAACTGAGTGGGAGGGGGACACGGGCTGCTTTTGGGGAATGGACACAACCAGCAGCATTTGGGGAAGAAGTGGGGAGCAGCGAGGGCAGACCCCGTGGAAATGTTCACTGGCATCACATGTAGCCGGGCATCAGAGAGTACAAAGCTGGCTGCTTTTTATGCTTGAATGAAATCTTGCCTTACACTCATGACTCATTAAACGTTCTCTTTTAACCACGTCTGAGCAGTGACTTTCGCTCACACCGGGTGCAGCGAGGCAGCTGTGGGGAGCAAGCTGCACAACCTCCCAGAAGAAAACAAGATGGCAAAAATTAATTAATGTTTAAAGCTTTCTCAGGTTTCATAATCTAATTAGATAATGATGGCACAAAGAAAGTTATTTGATTAGTCTATTTAACAGGTAATTGTTTAACTTATTAATGTCCATTAAGCATCCTTTTTTTCTTTGGAGAGGACCATTTGCCTGACTGTGCCTCAACCCCCACACGTACGCAGGAAATCCCACACAAGCCTTGTTAAAAGAAACCCCTGTGAGCACCCCGCTGGCTTCAGTGGCTGCAGGGAGCCAAGCACCCGTGCAACATACTGAACCTCTAGCTTGGCGTACACAGCCCAATAATCTTGTTAGTGTTGCTTTGATTTTGAGTATCCAAGGTTTCTGAAAGGGGACTGATTTCCAGCAGGGGATGCTCAATACTTTCAAAAAACCAGGCTTAACCTGAACAGGGGAAATAGAAACTCTGAGACACGTGAATCACATCCAAAAACTTTGGCTATGGTTTTGGACAGGGCTGGCAGTGAAGCAAGGCTATTGAAACGTTTCAAACTTTTCAGAGAGCTCTTCAGGCCTCCATGTCACATTTCCAAGCCTCTGGTCCTCTCTCCCTTTAACCAGATCCTCAAGTTAGTCTGGAATAATCAGAATTAATCTGTTTTATGCCAGCTCCCTGCAAGCACAACATATGCTACAGAGTACAAAACCGTGTGTCATGCAAGAAAATCTATATGCTCAGCTGGAGATTTTCATAACTAGGAGCACGCAACTGGGCCCGTAGTTACCTGCCCAGAGCTTGCAACAGCTTTCAAATTGAAACAAGCCATCACCTATGAGAGATAGCTTCATGTTTACGGAGCAGAAAATCCATCCCAAAATTCAAAGTAATAATTATTTCTTACTCAGTTTTCTTTTGTCAAACAAAACATACCAAATAAAATGTATGTGAGGGCATTCCTATCTATGTAGCTATATATATCACACCATATGCAATCTGTGCAAATACATCTAAAACATGACTCGAACTATAGGGAACATCACGTGGCATCTGAAGGTCACGAAAACATATCGCAGGGCAAGTAACACCCCTTAGTGGGCAAGTAACTCCCTCATTTTTGTCGCAGAACAGCTGTAAATGATTATAGCTAAATGAAACAGCATATGGGGAACACAGCTTAAAAAGCACACAGAAAATGCATCTTCTATAAAGCTCTGGGGTAATTAACGGGAAGAAATGGAAATGTGCATTTCTTTGCTACTGTTCAGGGGGAGATGTTCATACTGAGAACTTCAAGATACTTGCTTTAGCGAGTAATTACGAACCACATGAAGAACCTCAACAACCTGGACAGAAAAGTCAGTAATTATGATTGCAGTTCTGCATTCCTGAGAATTTTTCAAAAATACCTGCACATCGTCAACTTAATGAAGCGTTACAGCCACACACGTACCCCATGCAGACTACGGCTCCTGGCCTGAAGGACACTCATTACTCTAACTCCCACCTCAGTGAGCCTCAAGGATGCTCCCGAGGGCATGGGACATGGGTGGCTGCCCAGGATTGATCCCAAACCTCTGTTAGGCACAACCTCCCTGCAGGGGCAGCAGGACCTCCTCCTGCAGTGCCTCAAGCCAGAACTGCTTGGGTGCCAACGTTTTTGAATCTTGAGGCTATACGTGTAAAAGAGACATACAGCCTACTAACTAGAGGCTCTCCCAAATCAGCTTTTACCATTCTGCCTTAAACCCACTCACACTCTTTTGGCCTGATAATCTAGACACTGTGACAACCTTCCCCTAACCCTGCTGGTTTTACTGTAGTTTTTATTTTCTCCCCATCTCCAAATACTCAGACACGTGCCTGGGAAGTAGGAAAGTTACTTGATATTTTCCATAGCTAATATTTCACCAAGGAACCGTGCTGGACTTCTCTTGAATAGAATAATAATGTTCTCATTTCCTCCCCAAGCCACCCTGTGAGCCAACGGCTGCCCACAGCCGCTCTCCACAGAAGGCAAACAAAAAAGTGCTGGAAGGGGAAGGTCCCTGTGCGGGGCAGAGCCACAGGCGCCCAGGCTGGGGTCTGCACGCTCTGCTGCCGGCCGCAAGCCCACGCTGCCACAGTGGCTGCCTGGATCACCACCACCCCATCCACGCAGGGGCAAAATCCGTCCTGTCGCAGTCCCTGCTCCAATACTGGCTTTGAGTGTTTTTGCTTTTGATGTACATACTGCAGCATGCACTGGGAAGAACAGGGTTGGGATTTGCAGCTCTCCTCGCTGGGGTGAGCATCACTGTCAGGGGCTGCCACAGCCCCGGCGGGTGCTGGCATGCCCAGGGAGGCCATGGCCAGAAGGACCAGCCTCATTTGGAGCAAACTCCAGCACATCCCTGATTTTAGTCATCTCAAAAGGAAAGCACTGATTTGGTCTTTCCAAAGTTTTCCCTCCTTTTTCCAGCTAAAATTACTTATTCTGCTCAGTTTGAATTAGCAAATAATTTCAGTTGTGCTTTCCAGTAAGAAGGATTATATGTTTCAAGTATAGAAGAGATTCGATCCAGCCCCGAAGGAGGCAGCAGGAGCAGAGCTGTGTGAATTGCCACTACACAGGGTTTGTAACAAGGCGGGAGCCAACGACCCTGCGGCTTTACGATCTGAATGATGTGGCTTTGGCAGGTGCTGAGCTTGGAAACTGGACGGCTCCAGCATGTCTGATCTCTGGGAAGCACCGACCCACCGTCCTTAACTTTGGCACCTTTACATCTGCGTTCAAGCTTTGACCTCTCTCATGAGCCATGCCCTGTCCTGCGCAGGCAGGCCTGCTGTTCCCATCAGAGGCCTCACCTGGGAGAAGCCAAGCAGGTGCTCTCCTGCAGAGGAGCTGACCCATGGCAATTTTGGAGCCCGAAAGAGTCACAAGCAGGTTTTCTCTCCACTGTTGCACAGTGTATGCTCACCAGAGCAGGAGCTGTGCCCTTTCTTGTCAGGACATACGTACTTGGGGCCACCACAAAAGCAAAAAAACCCTGAACAAAATAACAACAACAACAAAAAAATAGCCAAGAACATCAGCTTTCTGATTACTCTATTTTGTCTCAGTTGGCTCTTAGGTGTTGGTATAACTTTCTGGCTCTTGCTGTCCCTTTCTGTCTCGCAGCAGTAATGTTTCATCACCAAAGCTCCAGGTTGTTATTGCAGGGTTAGCTGGGAGATCGTGGCTGCAGCCGCTGCCCACTCAGCTCTGCAGGCAGTCCCAACAGCTTCGAGCTTCAATAGCTCCTCGTGGTTTCACGCCTTCTGTTTGCTCATTAGTTTCTGCTGCAACGATGAGTGCTCTGTTGCATTGTTATTGTCGGCAACGTTTTGAGCTCCCGCTTCAAAATGGGTTTGAGGAAATAGCGCACAGCAACAGACGACACAACCAGACCGCTAATCCCTACAACTGCAGGCAGTGCTACGTGGCCCAGCAGCCCTTTGTGCTTCCACAGCGATGCCCTGGGCAGGACTGACATCCAGTAACGAAGGGCCCCCCAATTAACTGCCCACTGCACACCCCACATGTGCAGAAGCTGCCCCAGGAGAAGCAGCAGCTCATCTGCCTTCTGGTATGTCCCGGGTGCAGCTGCAACAGGTCCTTTGGCAAACCCTTATTGCAAAGAGAGGAGCTGGAGGAGAAACTCTGCCTGCTCTGCACAGCAGCCTCCAGAAAGCAAAACGAGGACAGGAGGAGCACGAATCCTGTGTGGTGCAGATGGGCCAGTGCCAAGTGGCTCCTGCTTGAGCAGCTCATCCTAAAGCAGAGAGGATACAGCAATGGTGAAGCTGAAAGGCCTTCCTGGTCATGACCATAGTTCTATATGGCCTTGGCTATTCTTTATCTCAGTGCAATTCTCTTAAATGAGAAACACATTCTAGTTTTCTTTTTTTTCTTCTTTATTCCTTTCTTTTTCTACAGCTTTGGATACTTCTCTCAAAATCTCATTTCTCTGTTCTCATTCAATATTTAACATCCTTTAACTGCCTGTGTGCAGAATTCACTTCATGGGTTTAATTGCTTGTGAATGCGTAACTGATTATTTTTGTGATAATCTAAATATTAAGAGAAAAATCTTTCGCATGCGTACCAAACTTGTTAAAGTTATGCACGCATTTAAATCCATAGCAGATACTTTTAAGATATCCTTGATAAATCATCTGTCTTGAAGATTCATCCTCCCATATTAGTTACAGCTGAAACACTGAGTAGTCAGTTGCCAGTTTTAAAAATGTTCAAAACTGAAGTAAAAGTTACATGCAGCCTGATGCTTCTAAGCACATGTGGGGCAACATTTTTCACACTGAGATCCAAAAATCCATGTTCAAAGCTATGCGTGAATGTAATTTCACTTTTTCCCAGATCCAGGCCTGTGGCTCGGCAGCACAGGGGTGGCGTGTCTGGAGTATGAATGGTACAGATCATCCTCCTGTTTCCCATTTGGATATTATTTAAAAGAAAAACAAAACAAAACAAAACAAAACAAACTCTGTTCAGATCAACATTACATTGCCAATGTAATATCTCTCCAGTACTGAACGTTAAGATATAATTACCCTGTAAGGAACGATTCCTATTAAACATTTAATACGTCTCCCTCTAATTGAAATTTAAGCCCTTGGTTGTGGTTGGGTGTCACTAAAGATGTGATTAAACATAAAATATGTATAAGGCTTAACTCCTTTTGAGGTGTTGGGATAGCTCCCACTAAGTGACAAACATAAATAATTTCTTTTGCACTCTGAAAAGTTTTCAAAGTAGCTTGATTTGAGGCTGGTGCAGGAAAAGCTCCTTCCTCAGATGAAAAGGAATCTTTCACCAGCTTCACCTACAGCAGCAGGGGGACGAGAGCCTTCTCCAGCTCAGCTTTGCCCTCCACCTTCCTGCCCCTTGTATCCTTCTCCCTCACGGGGCTTTGCGCTACCCCAAAGCTCCCCCTCTGCCACCTGCCTCTCCTCCAGCTCCGGCTGCCTCGCAGTGTTCCTCTTCTCTGTCATAGCTTCTCAGCCTGTGCTTAGAAGTCTTCTTACGCAGAACTATTTGCCATGATGCTATAACGGAGAAAAATGTAGATTTTCCTCTTACACAAGTAATCCGTGAGAGTTGAACATGCTGAGCATCAGCAAAGATATCAACAATAGTCCTAAATCAAACACTTGAGCATATGTGTTATTTTTTGCCTGTTCATAATCTCACTTATAGCTTAAAAATCAGTCCCGTCCAAGTTTCATCTGTAAAGGTAAATGCCTATGTAATTCCACACTTATCAAGAACTTAGACAAAGACTTGAAGAAATATAGGCAGCTGTTTTCCCTGTCCATCTTTCTTTCTTTTCTTCAAGCTGCACAACGAACAAAATTTTGATTGCAGCATTTCTCACCGCCACCTTTGTCCGGTCCCCTGGGACATCTGTGCTCAGGCCACCAAGACCCTGGCATTCTGCAATAAAAATGAAACCTATGAATGTCAGCAGTGGGAAAGTGCATCTGCTCTTGTACTTGTCTCCCTCCCTGAACTGCTCTTCTCCCTGTGTTTTACCTGCCTTGAGCTGATTATTTATGTATAAAAGAAAACAAATGATGGAAGTTTGTTGTATGGTTAATTTAGAATTGTCCCAATATTTGAAATAAAGCAAGTCCAGAAAATCACTTTCAAAAGTGTTTGAAAAATAAACCCAGCTGTAAGAATACACTGTGAAATAATTCACTGGAGAAAACCTCAGCTCCGAGAACAGCTGACCATGTTCTTGTGGTTGCCTTAGACAAAAGGAGTCTCAGAGCAGAGCTTTTGGCAGAAAAATATTGGTGTAGACCTCACATAATCCTAAGAGTTTGAAAAGCAGCATTGTATGAAAAGAGCCCTTTCTTACAGCGCCTGCTCTGTGGCATGCAATGCCCATTGGGCATCAGCGTTTATAACACTATTCAGTTCTGTGAGGGTTTCATAGCCCACGGATGGCGGTGGATGCGGGATTCAGTGCCGACACATCTAACTTCTGCAGTTTTGATCGCTGAATTTTACGGCAGTGAAGGGCCAGACCCCATCTTTGTAATAAACCTACAGCCTCATGTGCCTTCTGCATTTCTCCCATTCTCTCCTCATACTCTGGGACAATCCACGGTTTAATGCTTTGTTTTCTCCCCCTGTTGTGGCCCTGGTTCAAAGCTAATGTTTGCTAATTGGTTTCATGCAACTATGTTGAAAGTGCTTTAACACAGCAGGAGACGAAAAGCAATCTGGACTAAGGATCCAGCTACACTCAAGCCTGAGCATCTCTAACACCAGCAATAAGGTAACAGCCAGAACATGGGCTGGATTTTCAAACCCCAAAGGCGGCTGCAGAGCTGGTGGCTTAAAACAAACCAAACCCCACAACACTTAGACTTACACACGAAACTCATTTTTGTGTGCAAGCTATTGAGAAAACAATCCAAGGATCTCCTTACCTCTGCTTTACAGACCACAGCTTGGCTTCAGACCAGCCTGGTGTCAGCTTGCAACATTCCATCGGTGCAAACCATGCTTTTGCAATCTAGTTATTCCCAAAGACGCCCAACAAATTTAGTTGCTCAATTCTTGTGAACATTAATTAGGAACAGTCTTTCTCCAAATCACCTTGATGGCTTCTGAAGTACCCATCCATAAGCACAAATCATAGTAAATGCAAAATGAGTCCAGTGAGGCTGACAAACCAAGGGACGAGGCAGCTCAATGCTCAGACTTACCTCCTCTGTACTGCAGCTTCCTGCTGCCACCACTGACTGATTCCTCCCACACATACAAACAAGCAGGTAACTTCATCTGCCACTACATATACAGTATAAAGCAGGTTAAATTTTGGGCCAGAAATCATTCCTTTCAGCAGACTATTGGTTTTGAACAGTGCAGTGTCTGAAGAGCAGAGCTGGGCTTTTCAAGGCAAGGATGAGGAGGGGGCCTGGCTCCCCATCCAGCTGTGCGGTTGATGCTGGTGTGCAGCGCACAGGCGAGAGCTTGGGCTATTATCAAGTCACAGGCATGGGCTTACGCTACTGCTGCACCAACGCTGGAGCGGGGCCCATCCCAACCACTTCCCTCCTTCCCCTACCATGAAAGAACACCGTGTTGGTTTCAACCCTTAGCAAAGATTTCTTCTGAAAAATCCTAGATCTGCTGGTAGTGAGACACAGCAGCAAGTGCTGGCAGCACGTGCAACACCAGCAAGCAGGCAGAGGCTGGATGATGGCACTTTAACCTTGCACACATAGATGGGGTGAATTTAGAGGCCACCCTTGGCTCTTGCCTGCAGGGCCAGGCTACAACTTGAGTTGGGATTCATGAGTTGTGAACTGGGGCTGTCATGGGAAGAGATACAGGGAAAGGAGACAGTAGGGCAGAATGAGGCAACACACTGGAAAAACCCTCCCATGTAGCAAGACAGCGCTGGCCTCTGACCTGAACGAACACTGATGAACCTCTGGAGGCCTCAGGGGAATCATCAGGATTTCTCCAGGGAAAATGAGCCACAGCTTAAAAGAACTGTGGGGACTGCATGCATAGAAGAGAGGAATCCTAACATACACACAACCACAAGCAGGAACCCTGAAAGCAGGGATATTTCTATGGGCAAAGGAATGAACATGAAGGAGTGTGGGAGTGCTGAAGTTAAAGGGAACTCACAAGAGCTGGTAAAACTGCTCCACCTCATCCCAACATGATGCAGACACGAAAACAAACATCTCACTAGACGCACGTGGTTTCCCACCAGGCTCTGGACAAAATCCGGGACTATGAACTTCAAAGGAAGAGCAGAGCTTCCTTGGCCACAAGCAGGACAACTACACTGAGCCCCTGTTTCCCATGGTGGCCTCAGTCTAGGGCCGTGGAGAGAATCTGAAGCCACATTCTGCAGATGGTCATAAACGTCCCTACCAGCAACTGCAACACAACAGACAGCTGGGGTGCAGGAGGCATCCTGATCTCCACTGCTCTGGAAAAGTGCTGACATGGGAATGAACCAATGCACAGACCTTCAAAGAGAAAAATTTATGGATGCTTTTATACACATACACAAATATTTTAATATAATGGTAACTGAAATGTTATCCATATTCTTAGTACTGTCATAATTAACTAAAAAGATATTTTTTAAATTTTGTAAAAATGACATATTTTACACATCTTCTATTTACAATTGCAATATACTTAAATGTTATAAAACTTCAACTCTGACCTTTAAAATATATGTATACTAGGACTTAGTATTAGATATATTATAATTTATAGCAAACTTAGGGTTTGCTGTGTACCTATCAGTTCAAAGGGAATTTTATAATCAGCCTGACTTAATAAAGGCTGCTCAAAACCAAAAAATTGACAACAAAAGAAAGATAGGGAATGTGCAAATACTGGGGCAGGCAAAAAAATAAAAAAAAATATCAAGCTTGCAGTTTTAAAAAATAACACTGTGAAGACTTCCAATAAATTAAAACCATAACCCACAAATCCTTTTCCTGGCATTGTCCGTGAACAAATTAATTTTCAGTACTATTAATCTAAAAGGAAAAAAAAAAAAAAAAACCCAAGCAAAGAACAACCCACCTCCCCCCCTCCCAGGCACCCCAGGTCTTCCCAAGGCCATGTGTTCCTCATGCCGCAGTCAAGCTTCAGGATTTGCCGGGGTGATTCCTGCTGGCACAGACGAACTGGCTCTATTGATGACCCGTGAGTAAGTGCGCTCCATTCCTTGCTGTTTTGCCGAGTCCTCCCTGTACACAATCTTTTCATAAAAGAAGAAAAAAAAAAAGCAACAGTGAGAGAGATCTGAATAGTTTGATGCCTGAAATGTTCATTGTCTAACCAAGGATTTCCCATTTTTTATTTATTACACGATGATGCTAAAGATCTGACAGAGGAAAAGAACCTTCGCTTGGGGACCCAGAATTGAGCAGAGGCTGCAGCCAGAGGGAGGACGTCCTCTGAGCTGGGGGGATAAATGGGGCTGGGGTCACCAGCTTCTGCCAAGCGGTGCTGCATGGGGTTCCCTGGACTATGTTTCTCTAACAACTCTCACACAAACACGACTGCCAAGTTACCTACATTTTATAAACTCAGCAGATACCTGCACTAGCACCTACTGACTGTGGTAGAGACAGGTCCCAGCTCTGCCCACGCAGTCATTTGGGGCATGTGGCATCTCCACCGAGCTTCACACACACGACAGCTGAAAAAATATGTCCATCAGCAGGGTTTGGACCAGTTGCCAGGCTGAGGCTGTAGGCAGAGCTGCACTCTCAGGTATGAGCAGTGGCAAAAGCTTGTTCTGCCCTGTCCTACGTATAGGCTTTAGCAAGAAGGGAGGTTTCTTTTGGTAACAGCTATTTTTTCTACTTACTTCTATAAATTGACTGAAAACCTGCCTTCTTCCATGGGGCACTATGTTGAGGCATTCACAGCAGAGACATAGGCCATCCCCACTGACCAACACAGCCATCAGTGGTGGAAGAGAAACCTCTCCCATTCACAAAGCTCCAGGTGGATGTAATCTTATGCCATTAACTCCCAGTTATCCCTGGTCAGGGTTGGTGGTCAACCACACCACATTTATTACTTGGGCAGACATAACCACACTGCCTCCACATACCGCCTTAGTGCTTGAGCCAGCAACTCGGGCAGCTCTGGGAAGGAGCTGCTCCCACGCCGCTGGCTGCAAGAAGAGCACTGGGACTCAGGCACTCCCTGGCAGCACCCAGCAGAGCCAGGAAAGCTGCAAGGAGAGCAGGGCAGCACGGCAGAACACAGGCAGGCTGTGGCACACACTGTCTGCCCAGACTGCTGACTCGCCCAGCCGTGACTCAAATCCAACGCTCTCCCCAGGGGTGTCGGAAGAAGAGAGCTTGGGGGAGCTGCTGTTGCATTGGGATGTATCAGTCCCGCCGAACTGCGTGCATCTGGGCTTGCACACTCTCCACTGTGGCCTAGGCCTGCGTCCCAGCGTGCAGCCACGAGCAGTGTGGTGGGCAGGGCTGTGAGAAGGGGACAGCCATGGGACAAGCGGGCTTGACTTGATTTGTACCTTTCTATGCCATTTGGCCCTGGCCCTTCCATTCGGCCAGTTTTGCTACTGCTGGTGCGTGCTTTTGCATTAGGAGGCTCTTGTCGAGCTGCCCCACTGAGGTCCCCAAGTTCACGACTAGGTTCCTAAAGAACATGTGTCTCAACAGTGCTCATGGACAATATATCACACACACCCCTTGTATTTTTTTTTTTTTTTTTTAAAAACTCCCTGAGCAAGGGACTCATTAGACATGAAACTAAACAAACATACCAAGTAGAAAAACCAGCAAGTGAGGAAAGTACACGACATTAAAAGAAAAAAATAGATGTAAGAAAAATGAACATACCACTTTTGGCTATGGTATTGAGGGAAATGTTAGACAGGGAAGAAGAGAAGCTGTATAAGCAAGGACCATGACAGAGCTGTCAGAAAAGAAAAACAAAACAAAACAGGAGAAAAATATGGTGATGAAAGAGTCACTGTCAGTGGGTGAGCAAACAAAACCTTCTTGAATGCAATGGGAAAGATGGCAAATCTTACTCGTGTAAAGCACACAGCATGGTTACAAGAGAGCCTCAAGCTTTCCAACTGCGAGATAAATATTGCAGCCACAGTTTACAGCATGTGATCTCTCTGAAGCAATGCTCTGCTCAGAAGTAGGGAGTTCATGTGTTCATTGTAAGAGGAGTAAAGTTTTCCCAAAAACCCATGTTGCCTGGAAAACCGGGCTGTCACTCATAAGCCTGGCGCGCAGGGTTGCAAGTGGGAAACTGGTTTTCAGTGTGTACTTTCAAATTTAGATGATTTTGGTTAAACAGATGACAATTTTTACTTTTGCTGGATGAACTCTTAACTTTACATATTAACATTGTTATGTACAAGTAATTTTGTTTTATTTAGTCTTTTCATTTATGTGAAGAAAACTCAGAGCTCACTGATATAAATACAGGTGTGAGTATTTAATAGAACTCACAAAATATTTTATGAATGCTGAAACTCATGGGCTGCTCATACCTCATTTAAGTTGACCATACATTTTCCATTTTTGTGGGGAACAGTAGTTCACACAAGACATATGGTGCTGCCTGTGCATATTGACTGGATGGCCAAAATAACTTCCACAAGAGAGGCGTAAACATTGAGTAACAAATGGTACCCTTAATACTTACGTGCTTAATATATATAACAAACAGTGATAAATATTATTTATGATAAGATTACTGGAATGCTTGAGGTTCACAAATATTTATACATCTAAACAGGAGGGGAGCACAGCTCACAGAACAGCAATCAGGACTGAGCTCGACCCCCAGCTGGCATACACCCAGCCTTCAAAGCAATTACACAGCTTTACGTCCTGTGAAAAACTAGCTCAATTCTACAGTAAGTATAACAATGGGCCAAAAATTCTGGTAAATCCTTATTCTCCTCACATATGAAGATGAATAATACAGTATGGCCTAATGGGGTGCCAATTAGACACTCCCATGAGATGCCATCACTGATACCAATGGTTAAACAAAGTAACTCTGTGCACAAACAGTGCTTATGTGCGCTATAGGCACCTGGAAATGCAGTGCAACTGCTAGAGAATTTCTCAGATGCAATCTAAGGTGGCCTATACACAAGCATGCAGAGAAATAATTAAGCATGATTTAATTTGCACTTAACTATGCAGAATCACTCAATATTTAAATTAGAATAGAAAACAGTGAAAAATATCTGCATAGACATAGCAATAGAATAGCTGTAAGTGTGCACTTAAGTCCAGTTCAGTATTTTGGGATGCATTTCATATACTGTAGCCATGCATGCTCATCCTTCTGAAGCTGCTAACAGCTGAAATACATGGCATGTATTTTGACAGTGTACTTAAATATAAAAAAAAACCCCAAGAATTAACTCTTGCTCTGAAAGCTGAATACAAATAGAAACTATAAAGATACCTCCTCCAGTTACAAGCTAGGCCTTAAAAGCAATTTACTGTTTTAATTAAATACATCACAGCTGTAGGATAAAGCAAGCAAAGTATAAACCACTAGTTTTACTGATTATCTTTCTATGCTTCTAGACCTCAGTCTGCATTTAGCCTCATGAACATTCAACTCTTCAATATGCAGCAAGACAGGTAGAAGACAAATCTTTGTTGATCAACCAGATTCATTATATATAATACAGCTGGATTTAAAAAAAGGGGTGGGGTGGGGAGGAGTAAACTATGTTTTCTCGGTGACTACTGCACTGCCAGGTTTTACTTCTAGTATTGTGCTCTACAGCTTCATTTGTCACTAGAAGACGCAATTAGCCACCCTCATTCAGCCCAACCATCACCAAAATAGATGATCTAACCTGTTCATTCATAACTGCAGAGAGCTCGCTGAGCATATCCTTGTAATGAGACTTCATCTCTCCCTGATACTCGAATTGGTCCTCCTTAATAAGGCGTTCGTTGACATCGAGAGCATGTCCGCATGCTTCTGCAAATTGCCTACAAGCACAAAACCACAAAGAACAACCACACAAATTTTGTAGCAATGAACCCCACCCCGCTCCACACACACACACTACTGTACCTCTTCTCCCCTTTGAAAATTACACCTTGTTAGAAGTGAATTTCAGTACTCTTCCTCAGATCAAGAGGAACTAGGCTACTAGGATAGGCCAAAACTTCAGTAAATGTTTTCTTGGGAATGACTTGTAAGATAGGGTAAATGCAGATGTAAATTAGCTTGGTTCAGTTCAGCCTGATTTCATGTCACACCTACTCATACTACTCACACTATGCAGAGGGTGGAAAGTCTAAACTTAATGTTTACCTGAAGATTTCCTTCAAAAGCTTAACTTGATTATCAGGATATCTCTTAGCATTTGTTTCTTCAAGAAAAGCTCGAGCATAGGCCATTGGTCCAGCATTTACCTGGGGGAAAAACACATAGCTTAAGCGCAGAGAACAAGCAGTTTATTGTTGTTTTCCCTTGTGTTTCAAGGCTTTGGGACTGGCCTCAGGCAACCAAGCCTATGTGAAGAACATCACCTCACTCCTATTGTCACCTGGATGAAACCTGAAGAGTTTTGCTGATGAAAAGGGAGCTGGTCAGCCTTGCACCAACTGCAGGTCTCTGCTGGCCTTTGAAAGTCCTCAGCTAGTTAACCATCTAGAAAGCTGTATGTTTGAAGACA
Organism: Pandion haliaetus; assembly: GCA_013401275.1. Lineage (NCBI taxonomy): Eukaryota > Metazoa > Chordata > Aves > Accipitriformes > Pandionidae > Pandion > Pandion haliaetus. Next base: position 76,332 of record VYZV01015967.1, read on the forward strand.
TTTTAATGAGGGCACCAGAAATACACACAGCTTTCACCAATCCCAACTTTTCTAAATAGGACATGACAAAACCAATCCTAACAAAACTCCCCTTAAAGTATCTGCATGCTTGGCTGTGTGATGGGCTGTATTCTCAAGTGACACATGATGGTCTTGTTAGAAAGGTCTTAACATTTATTTAGAGAAGGTTTGACTAAAATAGTTATAATTGCACATAAATCCAGCAGTCATCAACATCAGTGGAAAATTTTCAATTTCCTTAAATTTTCAGGGTGGGCTCCAACAGCATTGGAATACAAGACATGACCAGAAATATATACAATAGACAAAACACATTTGGAATGACAAAAATCAGAATAAAAATTTAGGTAGATGCATTGAAAAAAAGGCAAAAAAAAAGCAGCAAATTGTCATTACCTTGACACTGACACTTCCTTGGAGTTTGAGCTGCAGTCGAATCATGTCCACTTCTTCCATTGTGCAAAGCTGATTGAGCTCTGAGACTTTTTTGGACATCTCATCAATTGCTACTTCGATAGGGTTCAGCTCTGTGCTGGTTTGGCTTATGACTTGAATACGCTTCTTCACGTAGGGAAACAAGTGACTGGCTACTCAAAAGCAAGAAACATATCAAACAAACTCATCCAACAAGAGAGTATTTAAGAAAGCAAAACTATTAAGTCAAAGAATTAACTTTTGACTTTGTCAACCTCTTTATCAATCCATACAAATTAAGTTTTAATCACCCAATGAGCGAAAGTGACACAGGTCTAAATTGAATTTTGATGTACCTGGCACTGGAAGCGCATTTCCTTTTGAATTCACGGCCGTTTGGTACTGAGTTCTGTCACAGCCATGTGGCAAAAAGCTCTCACTGCTCAGATTTTAGAATCCACAGATTTCTTCTGAGTTAAAGCACCAAATAAGCCCATACTGAACTTCAAACAGCTCAAAACATCCCATTAAACATGTTTCAAGTTAGAGGCAGGAGCCTCTAGTTTAGCTCAGTTGGGTATTGCTCACCCACAGATGAACTACTATTAAAACATCATCCTTAAAGAAGTAAGGAGTTACTTTTAGTATTCAACGTAAATACTGCTAGAGGAGCTGACAAAGGAATTAATCATTAAAACCTCCTCCTTCCAGTCAAGGCCTTTTCCTGAATCTCAGGGAGTCTGGCAAAGGTACCGTTACAGCACATTTAAATCTGATCTAAGCTAACAATCTTTCCTGATGGCCCTACACACTTTGGAAGGCCTCCTGAACTCTGTGTATGGCCTCTTCCAGTGAGCATCTGCTGCCAGTCAGCTCCAGCTTATAGGGTGGCTGTCTCCTTGGAGAGCAGGAAACCCAGGACTTCCAGAGCTGGAAGCACGAGTCACAACCAGGCATGGCAGAGAGCCAGTGATCCACAGACCGCAGCCAGACTGCGCTTGTCACCTGCGCAATCCAGGCAGCAGGCTCTGGAGCAGACATGCTGAGTGGGTACCATTCCAGCCACCCAGTACTTCTGCGCAAGTACAATTAACTGCCATTGCTCCTCCAGTCATACTGGTAAGCCTTGCTTTCTTCTCAAACTAAAAGCACTTCTTACGTAGGAAACAAATGAAAATATGTGACTTTATTGAAGTAGGGGGGGAGGGAGTGGGGGAAGGGGAAAAAGAAAAAAGAAAAAGATGTTTCCTTTAGAGAAAAGGACTGAGGTAAGGCAGGTGCCAGAGGGAAAAGCAGGGGAGAAAAGAAGGTCATCAAATTCCCACCTAATGCCGAAGATGGAGCCAGGCTGAGAGTGGTGCAAGCTGACAACAGCATGTAATAACCTGGGGAAAATATTCTGCTGGAAGAACATCCCTCTCTGTTTTTGCCAGACATACCTTAATAGCTGCACTTTCAAGTCCGTGAAACTACCTGCTTCAATACAGATCTCACAACAACTACTGCTGCTCAAGCACTTAAAAAAACCACACACAAGCTGCTACTCCTTTCTTCTTACAAGCAAAGCTGTGTCATGTAACAAGATGCCCTCAGACATCAGTACCTCTTTTCCTGACTTGCCAGAACAAAACTTTTAGGTGACTACGCCTGTACTGTAAGCAGCTTTCTTCACTTTGCCCTTTGGGAGAAGCAGATGCTCTGAAATCAGTGGGGAACTGGATTTTCTGTCACTCAGAAGCCTTTGCTGTGAACACCAGCCTCCCTGCTCACAGCTGCCCATGAGAACAACACCTCCATCTCAGACAGTTTCTCATACTCCCAGCCAAAATTCAGACAGGTCAAGTTTCAGTACTAGTTTCATGAAGGAAGCCTCTTCAAAAAGAGATTTCAATCACGGTAAGGAACTAAACATTTTCTGTTTAATATGACTCAGTAAGAACAGACATATCTAGTGCTCCTGACATTTCTGTCTTAAAACACTGATTGTGCCCAATGAGATGAAATCTGACCTCTCACTTTAAAAAATTCTATATAGTGTATCTTACTCCCACATTTTGAACAAAAATTCGTATGTGAGTTTTACTCTTCTTACTCTTCTTAGCAGAATAGGCACCCTACTTTGCTTTTTCTTTGACTTGTTTATTATTAAAAGAACAATGGTTCTGAGTGCTAAGCTGCCTCCAGCAGAACCACTCCCAAAATTACATCATTGCAAGAACAGTTAAGATGTCAATAATGAGGAAAAATAAGACAGCTGATGACTCCACAAATGAAAAGAACTTTCCCTAGGACAGTCAGCAGGATTGTAAGAAAGCACATACTTTGCCAATGGACACGCTGAAAAGATTACTTATCATTCTGCACAACATGCTGTGCCCACTGACTGCAGAAAACGTGGCACATGAAACACACTGCTGGGCTTAACTGGCAAAGATGGGATGGGAAGGGGGAAGCAGCCTGAGCAAACGTACTTGTCAGGATTGTGCGCCTCTTGCACTGCTCTTCTACACCTCCGTGCTTTTTTCCTGAGAGTGTGAAAGGTGTTTCAAACACAAAACGGTTGATGTTGTGATGCATTTCAAAGTCAGTCTTTCGATCTTCAGCTTCTTTCTCTTCAAAGAAAGGCGTGACATATGTCACCTGGATATAGGCATATTTTGGATCCAGGTCTTTGGGGTTGACCTGTGTAACAGTGGCAAACATGATAAAATTCTGTTAAGTGTGATGAACTTCCAAGGCATCCATTATATTTCTGAGGCTTTTGTTTATCACAGCAATGCCAACTGAAACTGAGACTTCCAAATGTAATATTCAGACCACAGATTAATACAAAGATATTTAACCAAGAGGCCCCTAAGAACAGTGAGACTTTTGAATACAGCCATTGGCAACAGTGGATGAAAGCTAAATGAGAGAGAAAACAACCTGCTTCTGCATTGCAGTAAGCAACTGCATGCTCTCTGCAGGCATATGCTAGAATATGCTCTCTTCCCACTGACTGTGATGCGGTGCTATAACATTGTCATTTCCATATAGCACCTGCCACACTATAAGGTGAGGGTCTGTTTTTGGTTGTAAAACTAGGTCACAGTAGTTTACACATACACTCAGTTCACATTCATTCAAAACACAGCTCTCAAAACATGAACCATGCAGTCAGTTCTCCCCCTCACGCAAAAACTGCATGCCTTCTGTACCTTGTTGGAATCCTGGATGATCTTCACGTTATCTATTCCAAACTTGTCTGCATAAAGTTTCATCAGCCTTTGAGAGATCTCAGACAAGCCGGTTAATTTGGGTTCTTTATAGATATACTCTTTACCTTCCTCTTCTTCAAAAAAACCCTATTTAGAAAGAAATGGAAGGATACAGTGAACACAACAGGCAGGGCAAATCCTAAACAAGGTGCTTACATCAGGAATCAAGGCTGCCTGTACACCCACCAGAGCATCCAGTATGCCATTTCCAGCACCTAAGTTAAAAGCTTACCTCTCTCCACTCCTAGCAGACACATGCCTAGAGGTCTGCATTGATACTGGTCTGGTATCTCTGAAGTTACCCAGGAAATAACTCATACACATTTATTCATGTAAGAGACCTAGCTGTTTAAAGAGTTAAAGTGCTTTATTGAGGAATGCTGATGTGTGTATGATGGAAAAACCCAAATGAATTAAAAATCGGACATTAAAACTTCTTCAAATTTTAATCATTTGCTTAAATTAACTATTTTGGGAGCACTATGCTAACAGAACATGAGTGTAACAGCTGTTTGCTGGATGCCTAGCCCAGCTGGGGTGCATGCAGCATGTCACCTCCAGCGCATCCTATCTGGGACCCGCGTGTGCAGGCAAAGGCTGGACACTGTGCAAGGCATTGCTACCTGCAGCGATGTGTGGGGCGCTCCTGCCCACAGCGATGCACACGTGTGAACTGGTCTGCATCTGTTCAGGGCAGCAGCAGAACAACTCTGGTGGCATCTTGAAAGGTCATATGGAATTGCAGCATTTTCAGAGACAATTAGTAAATTATTTACATTTGAAAAGAAAAAAAAGACACACAAAATGTGCTCCTTTGAAAAAAAGCTCAATCTTGTTAAGGTCATTTACTTACTACACTGGATGGACTTGGCAGAGCTTTAGTAAAAGGCTCTATTGAAGAGCTGAACAAGAACCTGTCAGGCTTCAGAAGAAATGCTAACCTCAGAAAATTAATACAACATTGCGTCATGTACGGGTGAGGCACTCAACTGCTACATGCTGAACATGTACATCAACACTCTGGGAGAAGCTCTCCCCACTGAGCAGAAGCAGCAAGTGCCCCATTAACAAGGACTGGATTAATCCCAACACCATGAGCAGCACCAGCCCTTGTCCTGGGATTTCATATGCTGCTGCTGAAATCTAGCAGTGTTAACCACTGCAGCTGCACCCAAAGCCTCCTCCTTTCACTTTAATGCAAAGTGACCCAGAGGAAAATACCTGAAGCTGTAGGGACAAAGGGGAAAAGGCAGATAACATGAATGATGTCAGACCCAAGGCCCTTTAAACTTAACACCATGTGGCTTGGACAGTAGTTCTACAATATGCCTAGGCAGACTGCCATCTGTTGAAAAACAGAGAAGCACACATGAATGAGGTCAAAAGATACCTCCAACATCTCTTTCGAAAGTACTCATGCAAAATCCAGCCTTTTCATGTTGAAGCGTGTTTCAACTTTGGCCACTAAAATTATTTACTAGGCAAATCTCCACAGAAATAAAATAAATTAGCTGTAAATGTCAATGTTTGTTTAGGAAAAAACTCTACGCTGTATTTCAATAGGAATTAACAAATACATGTATCTCTGGCTTCTCCTTCAGTAAGGACAAGGGGCAATAAAATTGTCTTTTAATTTGGCAAGTGCCAAGAGCACTGTGGGCATTACTGGAAACCAATGACTAATAGCAGCAACAGCAGCTTGCCTGACAGTATCTTAATCAGTCTCACAGTGACATTCTAACATTGCACAATTTTTAACAGTATTATCAATTAAACTCCATAGGCATATGAAGAACTTCATAGGTAATTAGAGAACAGATCTAGAGCTCCAAAGCTGACACCCTATACACATTTACTGCGCTGGGCAGGCAATTGACTTTCTGTTAATTTCACTGAGAAAAGATCTGCAGGATCATAACCTGGTTTCTGATCTTCTTTCCACTGAAGCAAAACTGCTTTACGGGGGAAAACCTCCTTAGTTTCATGCAACCATACTTAAACACGCTACCCAGGATTGCTTCTACCAAAACCCATCTGTTTTCTGTTACTATTCAGTGTTTTCAACAAAATCCCCATGTTTTCCAAATTAATCACATAGGAAGCTAGAATATAGTTTATGCTCTTATAACACTCATTCTGCGTATGTTTGCACACTGGAACACAGTGTTTATATGTAAGTGCCAAACCTCCGTGCTGATGCTGCATGGTACACTAGGATGATATCTGTGTTAGTGGGTTTGCTTAAAAAAAAACCTGAAAACAAACAACTGACAGATTTAGTCTTTCCTCTAATGCAAGAGACATCGTTTAAGTACATATTCTTTACAGTATTTCAGCTGATAAGTGACAAGCAGAAGTTAATTATGAGCTATAAATAATCGTGTCTGCCATATGCTACATGTCTGGCAAAGACTATTGAAAGTAAGATTAAATACTTTTCAGGAGGCAAATATCCTCCATTTTCAGGATTTTAAAATATTAAGCAGCCAAGGCTACATATGAATGCACATCTCTAGATTACTTTCATACTGACTGGTTTTGCCCTGCAAGGACAACACAGTCTTACAGATGAAAATTATTACACGGAGCAGCCAAATGTACTGGAAGGGAGACAACCTCCCAGACACTATGTTACTGGTTTCCACTGAGCATTGATGTGCCGAGAGTCAAGTTGTGACCAGGGACTGTCACCGTGGGAGAGTTGGAAAGGCCCTTCTTCCTCCCCGTACACCCTCAAACATTGCCCTTGGAGCTCACAGTAAATTAGACTCTTCTCTGCCCTTTGCTGGGAGAATACACACCATCCCCACAGCCAATGTGCTGAGGTAAAGCCTTGTGCTTTACCTGCCAAGAATTAGCATCTAATGGATCCTTCCCTGTCTGTATCAAGTGAAGATCTCCTCCTATGGTAAGTGAGCGTATTGTACTGTTTGGTAAGGAAGCTACAGCTGTTTTATCACATTTGGAAAAGGGGACAAATCTCTTGCTCTTCAGACATAAACCTGCATCAGCTTACCACTACGAAAATCTGCCCTCCAACATCTACAGCTTCTTGTACTGATAGGAAAACAAAACCTCAGCTCTACCTTTACCTAACACTGCTCTGGAAACAAGTCTTGAATGTCTTTGCTATCAGCACAATATGAGTTTTCAGCTATTCAACATATTTAACGTTTTTTGGTTTTAATTCAAGAAAGATATTGACTTCTCAAAACAATCATCTGTGAATAAAATCATAAGCACTGGCTAGTGTGGCCACTTGATGGTGCAATGAGATGTTGTCATCAAAGGCCCTTAACAGAATTTGCAGTCTAAAACAACAGCTGCCATGAGATCCGGCTCTCTGAGCTGGCAAATAAAGCACTCTGGCAAAAACAACCGACTACATCCTCCCTGAGGACTACATTCATTCAAACCATCCTTCCAGAGGGTCCCTGCAGAATGCAGTAACCAAATACTGTCTCCATCATTGCATGAAGAACAACGGTTTTCAGGTGCAGCTGCAGATTTTCTTTTTCCACTAAGAACCCCCCAAATTCTCCTTGCAAACACTATTTGCAGTATTCTTTTGTCCTTTAATCTGCTTTCTCTGCAGTTTTTGTTTCAGTTAAGGAACGGCAGCGCTCCATTTTTACAAAACTTATATATGTGTGTATTTATTATTGACACAATTGACAAAAATGCTTAATGAATAAATGCATATGTGTGACGATACATTTTTTTATATGTGCGTGCTTACACATGTATCTACCCACAGGTATTTTATAGAACAGTGTATGTGTAAGACTGAAGAGGAATCCCATACCTGCATACCGAGTTTCCTTCTGTGGCATTTCCTTCGTAGTGGCCTAAGCAGAGCGATTCATATTGCTTTACACTGCTTTAACTGTGCAAAACTAGTAAAACCTGCAACCATTAGCTTTTGGGAGGAAGTGTGCAAAGTCTACCAGAAGCACAAGAAAAGGGAATTGCTTTTAACATTTTGAATGAATTGGGCACTGAGACTGCTTTCAGCATGGAGGCCTGCAATACTTTTGGCTACAGAAGGACCAAAATGCCCCCCCATACCTCTAGCTGCACAGCCAAAATGGAAGCAAGTGGCACATGGGTAAAAGGGACTGACAGAATTACAGAAAGGAAACCTTTCAAAGGGAAAAATATGCAGGCACAACCAGTATGTGGGAACAGACTGTTCTCTCTGTCTCTCCTTCCAGTCAAGCTTCATCTGTAGCTCCCACACCTGCCATGGTGCTTTGTGTACTGGTAAGCCCTCCTTAATCAGTTCTGCACAACCACTCCTGTTTTCCTTGGTCAATGAGGCACAAGTAATGCTGACGGGAATGATCTACCATTAATTATTTGCACTGTGCCATACACTTTTGTCACTAAGCCTCTGCAAGGAGCAATACAGAGCAGTCCCACTTTCTACCACGTAACATCTCTCCTGCAAAAAGAAAGGAGGAAGCTGTGCTTGTTTGCTTTTAGAGCTCAGTGTCTGGGGGCACCAGGGAACAGACCGAGCAATACGCAGCTATGAAAAAGTCATATGCTTTAGAGCATTAAAGCTGTTTAAATGAAGTTGCCCTTGTGGCACTGGTAGCTGAAAAGTCATTGCACTGTAACAGAGGTTTTAACCCAGTTCAGCAGAACTGCTGCAGCTAAACTACCCACTTACAAGTAGCTGCCTCTGGGACAGCCATGGCAAGAAGTTGCAAGTAGGAGAGTCCTGTTTCCCCCTCCACTGCCCTCATTTTGAGGAAGGTCAGGCATTAGGAACACTCTACCCTTCCTCAGGTGCACCTGGCTTTCTCCTTGAACTTGGTAAGTTCAGCTTTGCTAATCTGTATGAAGAGCCAGGACTTGCCATTTCCCTCTGACTTCCAATTTGCTTGCTCCTACAAGGGACTACCAGGAACATGGCCGCACTGTGCCCAGAGTGCTCCAGTTACCATTGCCATAGATCACAGACTGACACAACAGCCTTCCTCTTTGGAGCTGCTGCACAGGCCGGGAAAGCAGACTTGCATTCAAACAGCTTTAATGCTACACCAAGTTTTTCAACAGAGGAAGAAGGGGTCCAATCCCGCTCCCAGTGAAGCTAAGAGAAAAACTTCCACCGAGATGAGATGATGCAGCATTGGGCCCCATGATGCACATACAACACGGTGACAGATACAGCTTGGTAATTCAGGTAACTGAACAAACAGAAGTTAGTTTGCAGGATGCAACAATGAATGAAACAACATTATTTCACCTGCCACCAACCACAGAATCGAGAGCATGGGAAAATTAATGTTAAGTAACGGTACAGGGAAGGATGGAGGACGTGTGAGGAGAATTAAACAAAACATGCAAAAGAACTAGACTTACCACAGCCTTGAATAAGATCAAAAGGAGAAAAGAGCAAATTTCTGCATTAAAATCTAATTAGCAAACAGAATGATTCACATCAATCTGTTGTTTACACACCGTATTATTTTAGAGTAAAAGAAATTGTATGCTTGCCACAACCAGGTCTTAAAGGAACATGCTGGATTGCTACACTGGTTTGTAGTGGAAGAAAGCACAAAATAATGCTTTGAGGATGCTGAAGCACAGCAGAGGGAATAAAACTATTCTACAGTATATTGCACAGAATCAGAGGTGGCCTGAAAGCAGAAGTCAGAGTTGGCGAGAAACACAACAAAACATCTGCTGCATACTGCTCTGCTTTAAGCTCTATTAGAGGAGAGTGCCATATATCAAAGATGTCTTATCTGGTTTTATTTAAGTTTACTCTGAAAAAACCTGCCCTGCCTCAGTCTCAGTTTTGCTTGATGAAGTCAAGAACTAAAGCTGACGTGCAAGTCTGTTCTCTGTTACACCACTAAATCCATAGCAGCAGTTTACATTGATGCAACTGAGTGCTCTGAGTAAAATCCTACTTGGAGTCTGACCCACAAGGCATTTTCCACCCCATGATTCACTGCCAAGTGTTTCCCTGCTTTAGCCTCCCTGAAATACATCAGAAGAACATGGCTGAAATCTGGGAATCTGTGGAGACCAAAGAACACAAGCTGACTTACCTGCCCATAGAACGCAACACGATAATATCGCCCAAAGAGACGTTTCTCAGAGTTCACTACTTCTGCAACCTTCAAGTATGAGCGGTGGATGTCGTAGTACAGATCAGACAGCCTCTACATTAAGAAACAGGGAGAGAGAGAGGAAATGAGAGCATGTGAGTGCTTTGAGAAATACTACTACAGCTCTGCACAAGCATGGCTTGCCTTAACTGGATTTCCAAACCTTTGCAAAGATGGCTGTACATGCTAAGGGAATAGTTTAACCTTGTTCGCAGACACTGAAGACTCATTTCAGGGTTTCTGTCATCTTCTGAGCAGTTTTGTGGCAGTGGGTGCCTTTGTGTACAGGGTCACACAGGAAGACAAGCATCCCAACCACCTGACAGTGGGAGGGACCTACTAAGAGGTCAGAGAACCCAAGTGTCCTACGTGCAGGCAAGAGCAGGGTGCCAACAACTCCCATCAGCTCCCAACCCCATGCAAAGATATGCTATCCACAATTACCACTAAAAAGCACTTTCTCAGGATAGTGAACCAAAATTTCAACTAAGTTAAAAACTGAGGACGTGCTTCCTCAGCATACAGCTTATTGATACCTAACTCTTTGCTTTTTTTTTAAATTTAAAACCAGAAAAATCACTAATTATGATTATCATCTGGTTAGCTATTACATATTGAAATTGCCAAGTAAATAAATGAAGAAACCCTGGAACTATGAAGAGATCACACAATTTACCAGCAGTTTGTAAACTTAAATACAATGCAAACGTGCCATTGGTTTAAAAACACATGTAAAAATTCGCTTCCACTAACACAGGAGGGTTGTTTGAAAATTTTTTGTTGATTTACTGTTGTACTTATGCTGAAAAGAGGAAGGTAAGATATCAGAGTTTTTTATTTACTCACAGCACAAAGCATTAGAAGGAGAAATTACAGACAGGAAGAAAAAAACCAATTCCTTTTAAAGAAAGTACTTTTTTTTTTTTTCCATAAAAATTTTGATCTTTACTGTTTTCTTAAGATAATTAAAAAAAAAACAAAACCAACAAAACCCAACTTACTTTAAAGTCCCTCTGCTTCTCAAAAACAGCAATGATAGGCTTGTTAACCTCAGCAATAAGCTCATATCTCTCAGACTTCCACAGGTATTCAACACACAACTCCAGCTGCTCCACAAGAATATTCTGCAATTCCACAAATACAAATAGTTCAGTGACTTGACAGCTGGTGGCATTTAATTAATAGCAATGCAGCAAGAGCACATACCCACTATTTCATTTTTATTCTGTATCTTCTATATTAAGGTTTATTTTAATGACACGATGTTTAATCAGGTATCGGTGACCTAGTTGCTCTTTAGATAAAAAACCTGAAATAACAGTAACGTGAAAATACTTGACATCTCTTTCAGAAGAATGGGTTTGCTTCGTGGGTTCGCCCCTGTCCTAACTTCCAGCTCTGGTACTTAATGTTGTGGTTAGCTAAACACCTATCCCTGCTATTTAGTACAACAGCTAAGACATTTCACTCAAAAGCTGTGTGCCTTTTAATACTGTGTGAAGTACACTCTCACTATGATTTGTTGTAACATGCACAGGCATCCATTAGAAATAACACTCTCTGTTAATATAAAACAAGTATATAAATAATAATGCTGCTGACCTCATTGTAGGGAGTATCTTGCATCCCAGAGTCTTCCTTCATAGCACCTTCTTCTTTAATGTTGGGGGTAATGCTCAGAAAAGCAGGCCATCCCATGGAAAATAAGCCTTGAAGTGCAAGCCATAACAATGTCAATTAATGACTGAATAAACAGATAATTCAACAGGTTATTGGATGCCATTAAACATAGCTGATTTCATTTGACTGGATTAGTTACTTTTTCACAGCCCAAGTGATGAGAAATGCAAATGCAACTGACTGAATTTATGAGACTATTACACATTTTCTCCATTATATAAATCCACTTGTCCAAGCAAAGGGTAACTGTAACATTTTCCTGATGCAGCCTTACTCTTTGGCATTTCGGTTCCTTAGCTGTACAGTGCTAGCAGTCCTTGCAAAACTACACGTCCAACACTCATCTATACAGGCATTACTGTCGCAGGCTGAGGCGAGACAATTTATACTCGTGAAACGAGCACTGTGACTCCCAGCCTGACCTACAGGCACTTAACACTACATCCTGGGACCTGCACTCGTCCCACCCGTCAGGCTTCCTAAGCGACAGGGCACGGTCACCCTGGGCACGCCACAGCCGATGGGGACATGGCCACTCTGGATACGCTTTGCCTTTGCTGGGCTCAAGAATGCCTTAGCAGCGGCTCCCCTTATCCTGCCCAGGGTCAGCAGGGTGACCGCAGCCCTAAACGAAGAACTTTCTTGTAGAAAGCTCAGGACAGTGGGATAAGGTGCCGAGGGGAAGGCTCACAAGATTAAAACTGAGCTTACATCTAGTATTTGCTAAGCTGAGGCCTTAGTGCAGTGATTGCAGAAGGAACAACTTACACGGGCATTGCACATTACAGATCAGGCAAAGTCTGACCCACAAAGATTTTACTACCACTCTTGAACAGAGAAGGTAAACCTGCCAGTGGAGATGATGAACTCCTGACACAGTTTGTGTTCAATTTAAAAGTAGGAAAATGCTACTAAGGCATAATTAAAAAGCTAACCTTTACACATTGAGACAGAGGGACTCCATTCCCTCTGTCAAGTTTTGAAAATCATTTAAACATAGGTTTATACGACCCACAAGTTCTTCACTCTACCTACTGTGATCTGTTATTCATGCAAAGCATTTCATCATTAGTGAACGGTCTCTGAAATATTGCTCTTCACAGAAAGCTTCCTTCTAAAAGGATGTATTTTTTTATCTCACCCACAGACACTTCCAAGTGTATTGAAGAACTATGGTCTTTCCAAAACTAAGTTTTCCCTTCCCCAGATATTTGTCCTTGTCCCCAGCAATTGCTTTTTGTGAAAACTGCTAAAATCTCATACTGAGAACTTACTTTGAAATACACATTTCATAAAGTAAATAACTGTTGGCACGAAGCATTTAAAAATACAAGCCTGCACTTTATTTCTCTAATAATCATCACAGATTANTATACTAAGTTACGTATGGATAACCACATATTAATTCTGCCCCCCCTGCCCTCCCACCTTTGGATAGTCAAGGAATTGGACATGGATTTGCATGCTAAACGCCAATTGACCTGAGAGAGATTTCTGTTGCCGATGAAGACCAGACTGCTCTTTTGCTGAAGAAGCCCTTAACCAGAGACATTCTGAGCAATTCATCAAAACAGCCAAAGAGCATCAGGAAAGTAACATATCATGTTTCTGACATTACTTGCTTGCTGTTACAGCCATCAACATGCACTATAAATATTTTTGCTTTGGTAGATATTTTTCCAGATTAATTGGAGAGCAGTAATTTGATTCCCTAATTATGTTATTTGACCCATAAACAGGCACGGTTAGAGCACTCACTTCCTCCATTGTGAGTTGTTAGTAACACATTACTATCAGAGACTTGACCATCTTCCAGGAGCATACGTGAGGTACAAATCTTTTCCATTTTCCAGTAACCTATGATAGTGTAAGATGGTATTAGTATACTGCTACTGATATGTGTTAATACATGCATATTTAATAACGACACAAGTGAAGCATTCTCTTTTAGCACTACCTTACTAAACATTTAATTAACCCTCTTCACCCCAAACACACGCTTTCACTGTTCCAGTGCTAAGACTAGCATTTACAAGGTATTTTAAACATAAAATATTTGGGAAGAATTCAAGCAACTTTAAGAATATTTTATATATAAGGAAGGAAAGCAGGACACCCAAAAATTATTTTCAACAATAATGTTTACAGATACATAGTTGGTTTTGAATATGTTGATCTTACCCTTTCTTTTCAGGTACTCCGCAATGAGAGCAGCGATATGAATATAACACATAGCAGCCTGTAACAAGAGACCAAAATACATATATATGTTAAAATGCACTGTATGACTTACAGCATACATGGGATAAGGAGCACATACTTTCATCACTGTCAAGTCATGCTGCAGAAAAGGGAAGACAAAATTAATATAACCATTTAAGAAAATAAAGGATTAAATGATGAAATCCTTCTTGAGTGTTAATTTCACTAGGTATCTTAGGTAAAAACATAGATTTGCTCAAGAAAACCATTAAGATTACTTAGTAAATAAGATATCCCTGGGTTATTCACTGGAGTTTTGCATCACCTGTTTAGTTTTTGATGAAAAGGACAACACATTATAAACAAAGCTCCTCTCCTATGCCATAGTGAGGAAGAAGAAAATCCTTTATGTAAGTTATGCACTGCTCATAACCTCATCTACACTACAGCTACTGTGCTTGTTTGGGTTAAGCAGCAGAGCTGCTAATGTGATACTGACCACAGCTTGCCAGTCAGACATCTTCAAGTCTTGCTCAAACACGTATCAGGTAGTCACAATTAGGCACACTAGGATAATGAGCGTATCACATCTCTAGGTGTTTTTCAAACTTGTCTTCCTCTAATTTCAAGTGTATGAGAGACACTGTATGATTCTCTTATATCACTGCTCTTGTCTGTCTGACAGAGCCCTTTTCATCAGAACATCCCAGCCTAAAGACAAATGGATTTCCTATTCACTTATTTACATTACCTCTGATAAATCTCCATTTCTTGCATGAATCTTGGCCATGCTTTCAAGCCATGTCCTCCGTAATTCAGGTGTGCTGGCATATGAATTTGCTAGGCTGTACTGCAGATCCACAAGCATCTCAGGGTCTTTCTCATGCTCCTTCATCTGAGCTGTCGCCATCAAAACCGTTCTGATGCGTTTGGTCAGATCCTTCACCTCTGCTGGGAAATTAACGTTCTTTGGGAAAGATAAGCAATGCATCACTAAAACCATCCAAAGAGCCACATGCAGTACCCCTGAAGGAGCTGAAGTCCTGCTTATGGAAGACCTTCTTCCTCCTTCCCTATTCAGTAGGCTTCGAAGAAGAGTCACAGTTCCACAGTACATACACATTGTACACAGATCCTTGACTTTTTTTACTGATGTGTCACAGCACCTACTGGATATCCCAGTCAGTCAGCTGTACCACTGCCTGGATGCAACAACTCCACTGAAGTCAGCAGACTGAAACATTTGTTCCTTGGTTGCTTACTGGATCCAGAACTGGATTCTCGTACACTTTCAGCTGATGAACAGCACTGTGTGCTGTAGATAGTCCTGCTTAACTACACTCACAGCATGTTTCACCACAGTGAATAAAGCACAACAGCCTGGCTCCTGGCCTTCTCACACTGCGCAAGATTATAACAGTGTCTTTGTATTACACGTATCAGCTGTTCTCAACATATTTAACTAGCTCTGCAGTTTCTCGTTTTCAGATAGGCAATGAAATCCATTTCTATTTTCAGGCTTTTTTTCCCTCATTCCATTTGTTTAGAAGTAAAACCATGCAGAAAAATTAAATGAAATTAAATGCTCCCTCCTCTACGTCACACAGAGATGGAGCATGTTACAGAAACAGTGTGACTGATGGCAATGCTGGGAAATCAAAGCTGGACTTTGAAAACAAATACAATTGTAACTGCATCTTATTAAATAAGACATCAAATTACTTATACTAATTATCTACCAATTTGCTTACACTAACTTTATTATTAACCTCAGTGCAGATACCCTAAAGTCGCCTTCAGAGAAGGAAAAACACCTCCAAAGTATAAAATTAAAAATGCATGTTGACAAATGTTTGGACAGGAATTGTAATAACTAAAAACTGGAATCCTTTCCCAACACCTTCAGTACAGACAATGGATATAATAGCAATGGTAACTAATCTAAGAGCTAAGTGCCTTTTTGAGGGGGTTAGCAAGCTGTTAAAAAACTCAACTGTTGTGCATGTTTTTGCTACATATTTACTAAACAGACTAAAGGGACAGTTTGTAGACTCAAAATTGTTTGTCAACTGCAACTGTGTTTCATTAGTCACAATGCATGATATATTCGCTGACATCAGACAAATGAACAAAATAAGCAGTGAATAACAAATAATACAATTTTCAAATAAAAATATCTCTGTTTTAAAAATTATTTTCAATTATTAAGCTTCTGAGTCACAAACATTTTCATGAATTTCAGGCTGCCTGAAAAAGGCACACTATGAGCGCATAAAGCACTGTCTAATAAAAGCCAGCAATTTTATTCACTGAAACACTTGCTCCTCTGAAATTGTTGACCTTTTGCAAGAGGTAGTGATTGACAAAAAATGTTTCTTACTTTCATCTGCTTGTCTCCATTAGCAAAATTATTTATAATTGCAAGTGAATGTTGAAAACGAGATCCGCCAATCCCTGCATCCGCTATCAGCTGGCTCACTGCTTTGATGAGCTGTACCGGGGGGGGAGCAAACACAGGGTGCAATTAGCAAAGAAAATCAAAGTTTCTGAATAGCTGAACAGTTTTTAATCCCTATTTTAGTATGAATTGATGTAGCAGGCTAGCAGAGATGCCCTTTTATACCTGTCTTAAGAAGATAACACATATGAACGCAAGGACTTTGAGTAATCTTTCCAATGTTTGTAATTGCTCACATTTTGCAGTGTAAGCGCATTGTTACTGGACTTCACATTTCTGTTACTATACTAACTGATTCTGTTTAGTTCCTTCATCAGCTATGTTCTCACTGCTGTAAGCAATGCATGTGAATCAAGAATAGCCATTTTTCTGGCTATTTATTGGCTATGCAGCTACATTCACAGCTGTTGCCTCTCCCTGGAACAGAGCCGAGCAGCCCAAAAGCAGCAAAGAATCCAGCCCAATGTCTTCAGACTTAGCAGGAACACAGAGAATTGCCTGTCTGAAGATTCCAAAAGAATTGCTTTGCTACAATGCATAATAATAATAATAATAATAATGATAAAACCCAATGCACGTCAGCTAAATACTGACGATCTCACACTTCACTTACCTGTAGATGGGATCTGACTATTGATTTCTGCTTGTTAAATTCAAAGTTCTTTCTCATGAAAAAATAGAGAAGAGCAGATGCCTCTGTCTGAGTTGAACGTGACCGATGGTTACAACACTTCAGGATTTCATAGCAGAGTGAACCGCAGAGATCTGCTTGCCCTTGGAAGAATGCTGATGGGAACTATTGAAAAAAAAACGTGAATACGTTTAGCACTACTCTCAGGCCTTGGTACAGTTATTCTGAGTCAATACTTTTTTCTGTTAAGCTTTCAGTAAAAACAACACACTCTCCCACATTCATTCACACAGGGGTTTAAGTGAAAAAGTTAGCCATCGGCTAAACACAATCCCATGTACAAATGAAGATTAAGTAAAAACTGCACACAGGTTTTCATACAAACACCATATGCAATGCAACATTCAAACTGGCCTCCAGGAAGTCCAGACAGCAGCTGGTACACAGCAAGCATAAAAGCAGAGCAGCCTATCTGCAAGGAATGCAGAATAGCTAACCAGGAAAAGTGTGTGTCAAGTTCTGCACCACTATAAAAGCTGTTCAGGAGAAAGAAAATACTTTGAGTAGCAAAGTCAATGAACTTCCAGTGGCCAAGGGTTTGACCAGCAGGAGACAACAGAGAGTGAAGGATGGCTCTCCGAACCATACCTAGTATTTATCAGCAGGGTGAATATAACAGAAGACAGACTGAGAAGAGGTGGAAGAAGTACATATTGGCTACAGATCTAAAGTACCGCCTGAGAGGTTCTGCTGCAGAAACCATGACTAATCCCTGTTCCCACAGAACTACGAAGACAGAATTCAATCCTGAGAGCCACAGGATGAATGAAAAGGATGATCCTGGATATTTATTCACCCTCCCCACTGCACAGAGTTCTTCCGTTCCTGACTGTCTGGTACATAATTTAAGATGCCTGTGGATGGTTTACTTTGTATTTCCCCCATGTCCTCAAGCTACGTTACTGGGAGAAGCATGATTTCCTCTTCCTTCCCCCTGAGATAACAACCAGAAGGAGGCCACATGGTTTAAACTGATCTACACTGTTGCATGTCATAGAAATATCTGGGAGATCAGGCCAGCCTTGCTTATTCTCACTTCTCCATAGCAGTTGTTACCTGTGTGCTACATTCTGGTTCATTTCAAGAGGATCTCATCTAAGTCTATGACTTGGAAATTGTGCAGCCTTTGCAGTTGGCACAAAGTGTCTAATTGCCCATGATCATTTACATATGTGCAATGCAAGCAAATAAACAGTTTGACACATAAGCATGTTTTTGTCCA